>VDFB02047230.1:592597658-592649141 GCA_007258455.2 Sequoia sempervirens | reverse complement strand
TTACAAAATATATTTCACTAATAGGAAAAACTCTATATTAGCAACTGCCATTAATACATCATATGAAATGGTTATGAAGGGTGTGGATTATGATTTGTGTGAGTTATTGAAGAAAAAGATAAAGGATTCAAAATATCCTTTCAGCACATTGATCATATGTTTGTTGTTATATTTCTTGAATGAGGTTCCTGGTACAAAGAATATAGATTTGTTGAAGGATAGAACAATAGCTCATCAAATCAGAGACCACCTAAGGAGGTTAGGTAATTTGGAAACTCAAGAAGCAACATTATGGAGATTCTTCAAGACCTTTCAAAAGAATATGCAAATTAGAGAAAGGATTTCGTAGAGCATGGTGAAGAAATATAAGAATGATATCACATTCTTGGTAACAAAAGACTATTGCATTATACAGGTTGTTGAGCCTGGGACTATTTGGATCCCAAATATGGGATATGAGATTACATAGGAAGATATCACCAACTCAATGGACTTTATGTTGAGAAAACCAAAAGACACCTTTGAAGAGAGGTATGGTACCTATGAGGAGAATTCCATGCAAGTGCACATGGACCTAAGAAAAAATAATAATTAAAATAGTGGAGAAGATGATTTCAACTACTGTGGAGGAAATGAGCCTCACAAAAGAACAAGTTGAGAAGACCAAAGTCATGTCTAGCTCATCGAGAGGATCATCAAGTGTTAGAATATCTGGTAGAATAGCCACCACTCCTTCAATTTCCCCAAAGTCCTCTAAGACTAAGTCTATTATTGGATAGAAAAGGAAAGATTCTACTAGTACTCTAGTGAAGGAGAAGACACCTCTAGTAAAGTAGCAAAAGATGCCTATAAAAGAAAAGGCCACTCTGGAAAAACAAAAAACACTTGCACTGTAAGAAGAAGAGTTAAAACCAAAGAAACAAGAGAAGCATACTTGGGAGTGAACATTGATGATGAATAATAAGAAGAACAAGGACCACAATTGTTCTATAGAAAAGGAAATCGTAAGCTTCACAAGGTGAAGTAAGTGAAAAGAAACAAAATATTGATATTGTAGACACTAACAGTGAGGCTAAAGTAGAAAAATAAAAACAAGGCTACAAAATATAGATGAGGAAAAGGAAAACAGAGTCCAGCAAAGAAAAGAAGTCATCAAAATACAAGAAAGAAGAAAGACAGGTATGGACATAACCCTGAAATTAGATGACTTCTTCAATAAATGTAAGGTATAAAATTGAATAGATTATTTGCATTTATACCTCTATAGATGATGTTGATAAGGCTAGCAGTGGAAAGCAATTGTAAAGAATTACATTGTACTTTGAATTTAATATGAAGAACATTGAGAGAAGTTGCCTAAAAGAATTAGGATATATATTATATACAGGATTGGAGGATAATGAAGAAGAAAAATTTAGGTCTTTTACTTTGGAGAAAATTCTAGTGCACCTCTTTCAGATGAAAATAAATCCACATTGGCTTAGGTGTATAATAAGGAGTTACAAGCTAAGCAAAGGGTAACCACCCTTATGAGCAGAGATCAGATTGATCTTTCAAGAGGCTCTAGAATGAGTCTGTGGAGAAGGTTGTTGATTTAGAAAAAAGGCTAGGTATAGCAGGGATGGGTGTAGAGGAGAAATGCACTTGGTAATGTATGTTGCCAGCTCTGTAGTGTGGGAAATGAAAGAACAAAAAGAAATGGTAGTACTCAACATGAGCATGGTATTGATGAAAGAGTAATGTGAGATGGAACTCTTTAAATGTGGGAATAAAATTTTATTAGCAAAGAACACACTACAAAGAGAAGGTGCCTGAGGATAATGCTCCTCTGGTAGGAGATAATACTATTGTAGATGTTAATGTTACAGAGGAACAGTCTAAGGAGGATGCATTTATAGTTCACAACTAACCTCCTTTGGAACCAGAAGTAAATGCAGAGGAAACACAAGGAAACATGGAGATGAATATACCTCTAGACAACACTAAAAAATCTATGGATGGTGAGCAAAAGGATGTGAATGCATTTGGTGCTAATGAGAGGAAGGATGAGGAGACACCGGTCAATTTTGAAAAGAAAGATGAAAATGAAGATGTCAGCATTGGTGATAAGGAAAAGGATTTGGAGAAGAAGATTGCAAAAGATGATACAAAAATAGTTGGAGAATCTTCTGGTACCTTAAGAGATTCTTTGAATAATTTTTTAAGTATGCAACTTTAGTTTCAACCGATAGTATTTTCCTAGGTACTTCAACTCCCAATGCAACAGGGGTAGGTAGATATGGATAAGATATCTCCATTGCATAATATTTAATTGGGTGATGTGTTTCATGCCTCTGACTAGAAGGAAAATCTACAAATTCTTCAGAAGAGTGTAGAACTAATTCATGAAGCACTAAATATTTTACAAGAGAGCATACCCATTGCCGCCATTGATAGTTCTTTATCCAGTATGGAGAAATTAAAATTTTGGCTTCATTCATTTAAGGAGTACTTCAATGGACTGAAGGAAAAATTGTAGAAAGAAATAGATAAAAAGGTAACTAAGAAAAGATTGATGGAGATGACTAAGAAGTGTGCCTCCACACACAAAAAAAATAGGACAATCTTAAAGGTGTGCAAAATTTCTTGGCGAAAGCCAAAAAAAAAATTTAATTATATATGAAATGTCCATGCTTCACCAAGAGTATAAAAGATGAGATGGACTCAATTGAGTCCCAAATTGACAAGGCATCCAGTGCCTATGACTCGAAATATGATCTGGATGGGAGCACTAGGGATGTGATTGAGAATATGGACGAGTATTTTTTCTAGCTACAATTTCAAAAGGAGAGGATAATTATATAGTTTAGTAATCTCAAGGATCTGGTAAATGCCAAATTTCATACCAATCTCTTGTGCCCTGATGAGTGTAGAGAAGGAAAAGAAAATAGATCTGATGCCCAGTACTCCAAATGATGGTGAAGAACTTATTCTGGAGTTTGAGACTCAAATTTAATGCTTGGCCTCGCCAAGAAAATTTGGGAAGAAGGATTGACAATCACACCTCAAGAAGCTTCAGGTGCTCTTGCATATTTTTTTTATCATTTGAGCTTCCTATTATACTTTTTCAGGGTTTCCATGACCCATCATATCATGGTGTGCTTTGGCAGGTAAACATAGGGGCATATCTTTTTTTTTGTGTGATCTTGTCTTCTTCGTTGTCATGCGTAGTACCCACCAAGATCCTTGTGGTCTTTTGTTGCATTGGGGCATCCTTTGTGTTTTTTGTTTTCCAACATCGGCCCTACAAAAGCCCCTGTGACTTTGGGATGCTGGACTAACCTTTTGGATATGTGCAGGATCATCATGGAAAAAACAGGCCCTTAAGTGGCAAAAAATTTAGAAAAATCAGAGTTAGGCAACTTGACGTAAAAATTTGAATAATTTATCTATATTATTTCAAAAATATGTAAGATTAGAATTTGTAGCAAATTGAATGTAGTTTCTAAACTACTAGGTTTTTTTTTTTTTAAATCTATTTGGTGAAAATTTGAAATTTCAATGTAGTAGTACTTAAATTTTAGGGAGAAAATAAGTAGGTATGTGTCGACCACCCTAACATAATAAAATGATAATAATTTTTTATAAGATTTTAGATATAAGTAGAGGACTCATGTCCCAATGTGATGCATATTTTTTTGTAAGTTTTTCCAAGTAAATAATTAATTATGAATTTTTTATTACAGTTTTAAAAAAAAAAAAAAAACTCGTATGTCTAACCACCTTAACTTGGTCAAAACTTCATGAAATTCATTTCTTTTTTTTAATCCTATAGTATGCAAAGCATAAAATGTGATGCATGTTTTAGATTCAAAAAATGTGATACCGTTTGAAAGCTATAGATTTTTTTCAATCATCCTATCAATCAGGACTTCAATTGTAATTCAAATAGAAAATAAATAATAATTATTTATTAAATTCAAAGTAAATCATAATTTATATTGGTGGGAAGCTGAGAATCTCCTTTAAAAACCCTTTTTGCTTCATCAATTTTGGGTGAAAAAAAAGTTGTCAGCCACATACCTACAAAAACCCATCATGATCCTGTAGATACCCTTTTGTTTGTTGTGTTAGTCCCATGCATGGGATACAAAGTCACCTTAGTTCCTCATACCCTAGTGTATCGTATCTCATGATATATAAAATTAAGTGCTCCTTACATGGCAGTGTAACGCATAACAATTAACTTGCTTGATTTGGTTACTATCCTTTCATCTCCCCATCTCCCATCCTCTCATTTATCAAAATCCCCCCATCCATTCATCCTTCATCATTCTCCCTCATCTATCTATCCTATCAATTTTCATCACCCCACTTCCTCCATCCTCATCATATCATCATCTCTCATCATCTTAGGATAATATCATTTTGTTACTCTAAACATCTTTTCTTCCATCATCTTCATTCATCTCAACAATCTCCAATTAAATCCAATCATAATCCATTCAATTTAGCACAAATCATCTAATCACATCCTCAATCTTGTTCCCAACCTTGCTATAAGCATTGATCAAATCATCATCGTTTCGTCATCATCGGGATGTATCCTTCGCTATCCTTTTGTGTTGTTTTAGGATGTATCCTTCCCTCATCAACAACACTTTCATCATCATCATCTAGATTACTTCCCATCTCCTCCTTTCATTATCTCTTCCTTCTTTCCATATTTTATCCATCATTTTGCATCATCTTCCCCATCTACCCTTTCATCATCTCATCCATTTTGAGAGCACACCCACGTTCTCTTGAACCCACATGTCCTCTCGAGGGGGCATCCTCAATCCCTAATCTTCATCTTCACTCCCATCATCTTTCTTTCTAATCACTTTTTTGAATGACTAGGGCATCTCTCACAATCTAGCCATCTTCTTTTAGGTGCTATGTTTTAATTTTCTTTGAAATGATGCTACTTAATAACACCATCTCAAAGAGGGGAAAAATGTAGACACTAAAAATTGACCACTTTAATTTGGTGAATTTACCCCCAATTCGACTAATGTCATATCCTCTATATTAATTAAATAATACCATATTATTTAATTAATATTCATTATCTGTTATCCTTTCATCCTAATTTATTTCTTCTATCATCTTTAAATCCTAGCCTAAAGTAAATAATTACCTTTAATTATTTACTCCCATCCATTATCCCTTTTCCTCTAAAGAATTAAATAAATAATCTATTTATTTAATTCCCATCATGTCACATCCTTCATAACCTTTTTCTAATCCTGACTAATTTGCATAATCCTAGATTAAGGATGTGCGCATTCCTAATCCTTGATTAGGGAGGTGTCACATCCTCCATATCATTAATCCTCATTACCCACCTAATCATTTGCCTAATCCCTCACCTACACAACTTAATCATTGATTAGCTAGCCTAATCAACCCCTTGGTCAACTCTCCCCATCCCGCAAGGAATTTTTAATTCCTTTCTTTCTTCCCAAGGTCCTTTAGAGGAATTTTTAATTCCTCTCTCATCCCCCAAGGAATATTAAATTCATTTTCTCTTTCCCAAGGAATATTAAATTCCTTTTATCCTTTCCATCCACATTGAAAAGGAGTTTTTAATTCCTTTGGTCAACTCTTGATCTCAACCCTTGATCTTCCTCCCCCTTTCAATCTCCACCATTCATTGATATCTCCCTTGCTAAATGACTAACACTTAGCCATTTTTGCACTCTCAACCATTCTCAACCATTCTAACCATATGCAACCACAATCTATCACATTCATCGCAATATTTCAATCTCCATAGCCAAATCCTTGCAACCATAGACATCTTGCATCCAAATCAAGCAAATATCAAACCGTTATGTTGTCGAAATCAATATAGAGCACACATATCAAGCCATCAAATTTGAGTTCATCTTTAGCCCAATCTTGAGGTGTTGTCTGTGGTTTTTTATCTCTTGCTTGAGTTTATTTCTTGCATTTTAGATGGGGTAAAAACACTACACACATTTTTAATCCTCAGTCCCTAATCTTCATCTTCACTCACATCATCTTTCTTCCTAATCACTTCTTTGAATGACTAGGGCATCTCTCACAATCTAACCATCTTCTTTTAGGTGCTATGTTTTAATTTTCTTTGAAATGATGCTACTTCATAACACCATCTCAAAGAGGGGAAAAATGTAGACACTGAAAATTGACCACTTTAATTTGGTCAATTTAATTCGACTAATGTCATATCCTCTATATTAATTAAATAATACCCTATTATTTAATTAATATTCATTATCCCTTAATTTATTTCTTCTCTCATCTATAAATCCTAGCCTAAAGTAAATAATTACCCTCAATTATTTACTCCCAGATTCCCTTATCCTTTTTCCTCTAAAGAATTAAATAAATAATCTATTTATTTAATTCCCCTCATGTCACATCCTCCATAACCTTTTTCTAATCCTGATTAATTTGTATATAATCCTAGATTAAGGATGTGCACATTCTTAATCCTTGATTTGGGAGGTGTCACATCCTCCATATCATTAATCCTCATTACCCACCTAATAATTTTCCTAATCCCTCACTTACACAACCTAATCATTGATTAGCTAGCCTAATCAACCCCTTGGTCAACTCTCCCCATTCCACAATGAATTTTTAATTCCTTTTTGTCTTCCCAAGGTCCTTTTGAGGAATTTTTAAATTCCTCTTTCATCCCCCAAGGAATATTAAATTTCCTTTTCTCTTTCCCAAGGAATATTAAATTCCTTTTATCCTTTCCATTCATATTGAAAAGGAATTTTTAATTCTTTTTTTCAACTCTTGATCTCATCCCTTGATCTTCCTCCCCCTTTCAATCTCCACCATTCAAGGCTAAATGACTAACACTTAGCCATTTTTGCATTCTCAACCATTCTAACCATATGCAACCACAATCTCTCACACTATCACCATAACCAAATCCTTGCAACTACAACCATCTTGCATCCATCTTGTGACCAAATCAAGCAAAGATCAAACTGTTATGCTACCGAAATCAATATAGGAGCATACATATCAAGCCATCAATGAGGGAAAACAAATCCATCAAGCTCAAACAAGGTAAAAATTGGTTTTATTGTCATTTTAAGTTTGAGTTTCATCTTTAGCCCAATCTTGAGTATTGTCTTTGGTTTTTTATCTCTTGCTTGAGTTTGTTTCTTGCATTTTAGATGGGGTAAAAATACTACACACACCACCCTCCCAAAGCTTCAAAATATCCTTTGAATCCCTAGTACCAGCTAACAATTACCCCCCAAAGCTCAAAATGCATAGAGATGGTTGAATTTACTTACCTATTTGTTGTTAGCAGAAAACTCTAATCTCATTATGAAAATGCTCGTTTTCCTAGAATTCTACATCAATTTCACTTTGGTATCTTGCTTTCATATTTTGAGTAATGAGGAATGAGATAATTAAGCTAGTACCCTTGAGAATTTGGTAGATACAAATCAATTGACCATCAATTTTCTTTCATGCTTAAACGTGTGACTAGTGGTAATCATTCCTCTTTTTTGAATATGGGTCGTTGATCTCAAAAAATTGACGGTGATCACAAGAATTTGAAAATTCCTTCCACGATGAGAAAACTTCATTTTCATTCACACAACTCCAAGACACATGCCATCATTTTAGGGACTTGCTAGAGCAGAAAGTAAAACCTTAAGGCTTCCTTGATAGTTCATTTCTCCAAGAAACAATAGCGGCAAGCAAGATTGGACACAGGGCACAATTTCAGGAGTTTGAGAGAATAATAACTCGGTTTAATATTTACCCACGAAGATTATAGCTAGCATGAAAAGGTAAGATGCATTTTTTTTTCTTGAAATAAAGGCATTTTACTAATTCTTAGGGACTAATGCTATCATAATAAAAGGCTCTATAATGCAAAGGATTTGCATGACTTAAAAGGTTAAAACACATGTGATTTAATAAAAAGCTCAAAGCTACTAAGAAAAAAGGGGGGCGATAATGAACGAGGGAAGGGGGCTTCCCTAAAGGACCCATATGCATTTACATCATATGGAGTAAAAAAGGTATTTCATAGGTTCACAGGGAGAAAAATAACATAGAAAAAGCTTCAATGAAACAAAGAGACTGTGTGAAATGTCGACGTGTGTCTCGTGGGACCCAAAAGAATGTAAATCCTTTTAGAAATAGATTAAAATATATATATGGGATCACTTGATATTCTAATAAAAGGGGTCAATAATCACATGGGACGAAGGCCTCAAGTCATAACTTAAAGGATAGGCAACCTAGGTTAAAGGTCAACGATGTTATATAAGAAAAGTGCAAGGGCTTTAGGTAGACACTAGGTTTTTGGGTGAAAGTTAGTGTTTTAGAAGCCCTAATGTAAAAAAAATACATCTCCTTGCAAAACTTAAGGATTCTCAGATATTTAAAAGACCAAAGTGCCTCAAAAGGCTAGAATTTAAACAAGTACCATCAATATGTAAGTGTGAATATGACTTAATAAGAAACCAGTTAAAGGTAATATACCATGTTCACATCAATAGATACAAGCTAAAGATGAATAATGATGGGAATCAATAGTAGAAGAATTGAGTAACTAAGTGAAACTAAGTGAAACTAATATGGTTAAATGAATGAAACCTCTATGAATTTTAGATATAAAAATATAAAATCATATTCAAAATATAAATAGGACATTTACTCTATGAAAATCAAAGAACTAAGAATGGATGAAAGTAATGAAATAGAATAACATCCTAATAAACTAATGGAGATAAAGTAATGATGATATAAAGTAATTTAAAATTTGAAATGAAGATGAGAGAAATCAAAAATATCATATCAAAAATTAGAAATGGAAGAACCTAAGCAAACCTTAGGGGAATACCCTAGATCATGTAAGATCAATCAAATTCACAAAATATATGGAAAGAAAATAAAACCTTATTATTCCTTAAGGTCCATAAAACATCAATACTTTAGGTTTAGCAAATTATATTTTAATTAAAATATAAAACCAGAAGCAAATATATAGTTGAGTATAATAATATATAATGTTAAAAAGAGCATAAATAAAGAGGGAGATAATAAGTCACTTAGCTAATATAAAGCCTAAATAAATATAGAGTGAGTAATATTAATATGAACATAAATAAAGAGGGGGATAAGAATTCACATAGTATTACATTGTTCCTTGTTGATTGATGTGGTGGACTAATATGATATGACTAATTTGGACTAATGTATCGTATCAAAGATTATTGTGTTGAGCTAAACTATGGTCTTATGCGATTTTAGATAGAATCATGCTCATGATATTGATTGTCTATCATGATTGCTCAATGTGCCACATTCTTATTCTTCATACCTACAAATCTTACACATCATATAAGAATACACATTGTTGTATTGAGAAACAACTTTAGGAGTCTACTATACAAGGAACGAGGGTTATTTTTATTATGAGAAACAACTTTAGGAGTCAAACCCATTAGTGTTATTTTTTACAATATCAAGAACACATAAGACAATGATGCAAGATGCTTAGAATGGGTTGTTGTTATAGTAATTATTCATGTTAATAGATTATGCAAGATAGTAATAATGAATCATTTTTTTTAATTCCTTCTTTTATATCTCTAGGATATGATATTATGACCTAGGGATTATCTTAATGCACAATCCTAAATTCTCAATTCAAAAAATGAGCCCACAAGTTGACGATTGCTCAACTATCAATTTTGAAATTATCAACTCTAGAAATGGTAAAATTTGAGGTGGGACATGATCACATGTACAATTTGATCCAAGGGCCACTAATACACTTGCAATTTTGTCCAACCAAGGGAAATTCGTAAATGAATGGACAAATTCAATTATAAGGACAAGATATTGGTAATAGTAAGATAATCATTAAGTTCAAAGACAACTTGCACATAATATGAGACAAATCAAATGCTAAGATAAAATGTTAAGAGAATGGAGAAAATGATGAAATATACACTTTTCTCTCCAACAATTGTTTAGAAAACTAATTTTTATTTAATGATTAATATAAAATTAAATTAATTTATGTTATAATGAAAAATATTTTAATTGTTAAGATATTATTTGTAGAGAAGGGGGATTCACTACTCATGAGTCTCTTTATTCTCAAGAGATTCCCAAGGGGGAAAATTCCCTAAACTACCTCAAGGAACAAAGCAAGAGTTTCAAAATCAGAAAGGATAGGCCATAGAGGTTCTTTGGACAAACTAGCAAGTTTTCGACCAAAGGACATCAATGCAGCAAATGGACGATAGCATGGTGTGCTAGAGTTCCAAAGGCGTGTTGGCGTCTCGTACGGACAAGAAACCAAGTTTATCACAAAAAAAAGCAAAGTTTCTACTTCTACCCTGACTACTAGGAACTCTTGGAATACGAGGAAAATGATAGAAAGTAATAGAACTAAAGTAAAGTAAAGTATAAATGATAAAGATAAAGAGAAGAAATAAAGTACTTGCAACCACCCAAGTAATGAAGCCTCCGGCAAGGAAATATCTTCAGTACTTGCATATATAAGATTAGGAGAAAATGTTGGGGTTGTATAGAGGTTTGCCTTAGTCAAACCCTCATTTTGGTGTTCCCACCTCCACAAACAGCGAAATAGATAGAGAAAGTGAACAAAGTAAGTAAATATGAAGTGATAAAAGCAATCCCCGCTCAAGGAGGAGAACCTGTATCACAAGATACAAAGGAAATTGATAGGGGATGTGTGAAATCCCAGGATGCTCATAAGCACGAGATAAGAGGGATAGAGCTACAAGAGCCAAGGGAGTTGCAAAGAGAACTATAAGAGCTTGAGAGTGTTGTTGTAGCAAGTTGTATGGAGCTATGCAAGCAAGATATCAAGACAAAGGGAAGAGGAAGAGTTTAGAGCCAAAGCTAGAGACATTTAGAGAGAGTAAATGAAGTGAAAAGATAGCATTTAAAGAGAGGATATGAGGAAAAAGAAGCTTCTCGAGCCGTTACAAGGTGTTCTGGGCCGTTACCACCGACAAAAGGAGGTGACAAGTGGAAAACATGCTCAGAAATAACTGTTTAAACATTGAAATGTCATAGGACACTAGTGTGGCATGTCGTGTCTAGACACATCACGCTACAAAACGATGAGTGGGAAAAGCACAAGGTTCGATGCAAAGCTGACGCACAAGAGATAACTACTGAAAAAGGGTCTTTGAGCATCCTGAGAGGGGAAAAGGGTTGATGCAAAGGCTAAAATGAGCCTACAAAAGTTCTAAGGGAGTGAGCACCAAAGCGGATGCAAGAATGTATGTGAAATTGCAAGGGGTGCAATTTTACGACATTACATTATTGTACAAACTTGTGAGGAGATTTCAAATTTAATGTTATGTATATATTATAGTTTACATTTATACTAATGATAAAATATCATAATTTAATATGTTATAAAAATATCAATACAATCCATGCAACTTCGGTTGTGTATTATGAATCAAATATATATAATTTCAATATTAAATTTTTAATAAATGCAATTTTATAAAATATGAAATTTAATATTGCATCAATTATTATCAGCCTATATTCATGAATGGGTAGTTCACAAAAAACCATCTTGATAACCATTATTTTTTAAGAATAATGAAATAAAATGAATTTATATACATCCATGAGATCAAAATGATAAAGATCATTGAAATGAAATTTTTTAATGACTCCACAAAACCAAAACAACCTATAATATTCAACCTCAACATGATCCCTCAAGAAACATAACACCAAAACCAAAGAACCTTATTACACCAGCCACAAGAAGGATTCAAAAACAACCTTGACGTCAAATTTACACAGCGCACCACAGAAAGCAGTATTCCCAGACAACAAGACAATGATCCCCCGCCATGACGTCAAAGCGTGACGCAGCTTCGCCCCACTTCGTAAAGTAATAAAAAAAATGTTATATAGACGACGATAAGATCTCCAATGAAACATGGACGACGATCACAGTTGCTGTCAGAAGATGTTCCGTCGCCTGTCGACGGAAAAAAGAGCGCCATAACATTCCTTCCTTTGACGCGTTGGCGGCTCGGGCTGACGACAAAAATCGTCAGGACTGAGGAATCTCTTTGCCCCGCCTGCCGGCGTGCCAATTGCGGCACAGCAGCTCTGCAAATCTGACGCCAAACACAGGCGTTAAAACGCCTGCACTTATTTCCTTCGCAACGTGCAACACGAATCGTATCGCCGCCAGCCGCTGTGTGATGTTTAGAACTTGAGAAAGAAAACTTGTTCTGGTAAGAGAGGGAATTGTATTCTGTTGATCTGACAATGATTGGCAGGGGTGTTGAGAGCGCGTGAGAATATGGACGGCAGCGGTCGGCGTGGCGACTGATATTGTTCGCCTTCCGCTCGACATCCCGCCGCCTGTCAGACTTTGTTTCTCCTCAAACTGTTTTCTGTTTCTTCACATGCACTTGCACTGCCGCTTTCATCATTACGTCCATTTACACTCTTTTCAATTCCACTCAAATCTCCTACGCCAACGGCGCTTTTCGGCCATCGCAAATTAGTCAAATTACCTCATAA
The DNA here is from genome assembly GCA_007258455.2 of Sequoia sempervirens. Taxonomy (NCBI): domain Eukaryota; kingdom Viridiplantae; phylum Streptophyta; class Pinopsida; order Cupressales; family Cupressaceae; genus Sequoia; species Sequoia sempervirens. The sequence continues at coordinate 592,636,544 of VDFB02047230.1, read as the reverse complement.
AGGGAAAAGGCCAGTTTGGTTAAATCAATAGTTTTTTTAATAATATTTTGTTTTTAGGATATGGTTTTTTAAAATTATTTTGGTTTTATAGATGTTAGTAAAATATATATTGTTTAGTTAGGTATGAGTTTAATCAATAGTATTTATAATATAAATTTTTTTTTAGTTAGTTCTTTTTTTTAAATTGGTTTTATAGATGTTGGTAAATATTTAGTTAGGTATTTTTTTAGCTTTAGGTTGATTGTCTATATTTTACTGTCGTACATATATATTAAATATTAATATATATAAAATACGCGGAGAGTTATCATTATGGAGGCACTTGTTGCAATTAAAAATATTTAATTACTATAATTAAATTAATTAGAATTATTAATATTAAATTTCAGTATTAATAATAATAAAAATGAAATCATTATAAAATTGATTATGATATAAAAAAACACATTTTAGAGTGGATAAGAATATTTTATTTTTTCTTTAAATTTGTATTAAGATTTTTGCAGCACTCGATGGAGGGGTTTTCACATTGTCTATGCAAAACAAAAATAGCAAATCCATTTAAAACCATTTTTAAATCTGCTTGAAAAGACGTCTACATACAATGAATGTAGTTATGCCAACTGCATGTCATTTGAATGTCAAATTCAAACTAAAGAGTTTTTCCTTACATTGAATTTTGTTTTTTGGTGGATGTCAGTGTAATACACCACTTGGCATAATAAATCATAATAAAATTGTGAATGTGTGTATTTATATAGGTGATAGGTTGTAAAGAATGTTAAAGATTACAATAGATTTTATTATGGAAAAGGTCAAAACTAAGGTTATCAATAAAATAGATTATAGTATAATTGAATATGATTCATGAATTGCTACTTTTTTCAAAAATTTAAGGAATTTCATTTGGAACCCAAACCATTTAAATATTTGGTACCTATCATATGCATACAAAGTAATTTGGTTGAAAACCATGAATTTTAATATCTTCCTTACAATGATGTTAGCCCCTTAGAAAAATAATTGAAGTTTGGACCTCACAACTAGAACCAAGGAATGACACTCTAGCCTACTACAAAGATTCAAACTTCTATCATATTAATCAAAGCATGCCAATTCATTTGTAGCCCCAAATGAATTTTGAATATTTCACTAAACCTAATTTAAAATTTACTTAGAATCTCTCCCTATTTATTATTAAACTACCAACTAAGATATCATAATAAAGGCACCCTTGAAAGAGGCAAACACTACTAAAGAATGATAAAGGGAAACTCTGGTAGTAGAAGCTAAACAAACTAAAAAAAAAAGGAATAAAGTAGAACTTTAAAAATCTCAATTACTATGGTTGAAAAGCTAAAAAGGAATGATTGGGATTTTCTCTAAAGCCAATTTAAGAGAACCCTAGAATCTCTTCATGTTGTTACTACAGCACCAATTGACAAACCAAAATAGAGTTACTATTGAAATATGTAGATGCTACTAAAGAACAACAAAAGGCTACTCTAGCAATAGAAGGTAAACATACTAAAAAATGGAATGGACTAGAACTTCAAGAATACCTATACTTGTTGTTAAAAGCTAAAAAGGAGAGGTTGGGATTTACTAAAGAGGAAAAATAAATCCCTACAATCTCTCCTTATTTTTATTTATTTTTGTTAACAACAAGGGTATCCCCATGACCCAACCCAGCATCCAAGGGGGAAAGTTGAGGCAATATTAGTTCCCTACGGGAGGATCCAACAACCCGCAAGCCAATCCCAACCGAGTAAACCTAAGAGCGGAGTCAAACTTGAAACCAATGGGGAGCAAACCCACAGTCCAAGCCAACTACTCTACCCGTGCAGGCTACAATCTCTCCTTATTGTTACTAAAACCCTAGCCAAGTTATCAAAACAAAGTACCTTGAAAGATGCAAACAATAATAAAGAATGAAAAAATGTTACTATTGCACGATAGAAGTTAAATAAACTAAAAAATGGATTGGACTAGAACTTCAAGAATCCTTATCACTATTGATCTTGAAAAAGCCAAAAAGGAATGGTTGGGATTTGATCCATAGTATAAATGCATATACTTGAGGTAATTCAATATGATTGATTAAATGAAGATAACTCTAGCTAATATAATTATACATGATTTATATTGCTCATTCCAAGACATGATAATGTGTTGTAGGAGGCTCTCAAATGGCATCATAGTGAAATAGAAATTCAATAGAAAGTAGCATACCAACCAAAAAATGATCAAGAGATGTCATCCAATATTTTTCATACTAGTGATACTTAGCCAAGTTAATCCAAGTGTCCACCATTTTATGAGTATTTAGTTTTTAGTAATCACTTAATTCAAATTGAATAAGTGACTTTAGAAACAAGATTGTAATGCCTAATATTGTACTTGATGCTATAAAAATTATCTACTTATTTTGTAAAAATGTGTTATAGAGCTTTGTTAGGATTGTGTGTTATTCACCTTGTAGACCCTAAGGGTCAATTCTACTTGTACTATTTTTAAATGACATCCAGTGTTTAAAATTAGCAAATAATATATTTTCTACATAAATCATGGAACGGACAAATAGGGCACCCATTGATGTATGGGAACCTTATTTAATTATTATTTATTTCTCAATTACTTGAAAATATTACTACAATAAAGCATTGATTAGAGAATTTACATAAGAAAGGTAAAAATTGATAGATAGGGTAGCATCTTCCTTATTTAGTGGGTGAGGTATAATTAGTGTTTCATGGTGAGTGCTTAAGAGTTACTATTACCCGTTTATGATTACTTTTGTTAGAGATTCTTGTGTGTAGATTTAATTTCTATTTTGGAGACCACTCCCATGTAATAGGTCATAATTTTTTTTACTACGGCATTTTGGGACCATGTTTGAACCCATGGTACTACTTTGTGGGCCTCCTTAAGTCTATATATTGATGGTTTAGCATTGAGAATGTATTAAATAGGGGTAAAAATACAAAGTTGTGTCACAATTTTGGCCAACTTATTAGCACAAGTGAATTTAAGTATTTCTAACTAAAATCATTTTTGGTTAAACATATGATCTAGCTAGATTCATTGTAGTTAAGTTAGATATGGCCACAACTTTTCCAAATAAAAGGCTTCACTAAATGAATATGTAGCACCACTTTCAGGTCAATTTATCAAATTATATATTAAAAAAAAATGATGTTTCAACATATCCTACTCATGTAAATAACATTTTTTTAAAATATAAAATTACCCTTTTGTAGATCTATAAGTGTACATTTTCAAATATATATAATTTTTTTAATTGATGGTATAGAATTATATGAGCTGAAATAATGTTTGTTGTTTGTTGTTACAATAAATTTGTGATAATTGCAAACCAAAAACAACTCATATTTTCAAGGCAAATCAACCCATATATTTTGAGTTTGTTGTTTATATTTTCTTGGCTAGAATATATCTGTAAAGTGTGGTGTATGAAGTAGTCAAAAGGAGAGGAAACCAATGATGTAATAGTACAGGAGAGAATATCAAGATAACAGGGAAGATAGCTTAGAAATAGTGGAGAATAGAATAACACAGGAGAATAACATAGCAATCTAATAGTGTGAAAAAAATGTAATAGCACAAAAAATAAATAATGTAATATATTTCATGAAATAAATATATATATAGTTTATGATCTAAGTTTGTAGCAAATAATTTTAGGCACCCCATGGATTGAGAGGAGGGACCACTCTCTTAAAATGGTGGTGACATTAATTTAATGTTACTTATTTTGTGTTATTTTCTATCATTTCATGTCTCAAGTGCGATTAATAATTTTTCAAATTGTTGGATTGATTTTAATACATAGTATGTTATTTGTATATGCAATTTTTATTTTAGTTACTATCACCTGCATATAATTATGTAGCATATTATAATCTTGTAGTATGCACAATTCATGTAACGGCCTACACAATCCCTATAACACTATCATTTACAATTCCTATAGCAATTTATAGAAGTGTTTAGAATTCGTATAGCAGTTTTAAATGAATGATCTTATTTTCTAGTTGTGTTTATTGTAAATTATTATCTATAAGACTTTGATGACTTATCATCTACAATACCTTCCCAAATAATTATAGGAAAGGGATAAAATGATATTTATTAAAATCTCTCCCATACACTATGACTAGTGGAGAGTTATAAATTTTAGGAAAATATGAAGTCTTTTGAAGAGTAGTAATGAATCATTGAAAGGAAACAAATCTTGGATGAAGCGTATCAAGGAATTTCTACATGATATAATTATGGGGAAGGAACCACAAAGAATGTTCTATTAACAAGGCTATAGTGGCCTAATTTATTCAAATAAATAATTTTACGAATGTGAAATTTGTCAAAGAATTAATAGACTAATTACAAAATGTCACAACCCCTTTAAGTCAAAACTTATGTTACACGACTATTTAGATTATTTTGATGTCATTAAATGGTAATATAAAATTTCAATTGCATGCTAATCAATTTAATTAAATTTGGCACTCCAATTTTCACGACATCGAGGTTATGCTCCCACATTACTAATAAAGCAAACTAAGAGTTTATAATGTAACTGTAGCCACCTCGTGCAGACCATTAAAATTACTATTATGAAACACACAGTTGTGGCACCAAATGAAGGGAAAACTATTAATCAAGGGCACCATGCACCATCGACTGGAGTACGTAGAATGGAGACTATTAATCAAGGGCACCATGCACAATCGACTGGAGTACGTAGAATGAACACTATTAATCAAGGGCACCATGCACCATCGACTGGAGTACGTAGAATGGAGACTATTAATCAAGGGCACCATGCACAATCGACTGGAGTACGTAGAATGAAGACTATTAATCAAGGGCACCATGCACCATCGAGTGGAGTACGTAGAATGAAGACTATTAATCAAGGGCACCATGTACCATCGACTGGAGTACGTAGAATGAAGACTATTCCACGTCAATCTACATCAATTCCACGACCTTAGTTCAAGAGATCTGTGCAACCATTCAGGTGAAAAGGATGGGAAGAGAATAGGTTAAATGAAAATCTCCAGGGAGCCATATGAAGACTGGGTATTGAGTGGATAAAAACTTCTTATTTTGCCAAGCGAAAGTGGAGGTTGCAGATAGAGTGTCCAAGAAAGAGTTAAACCATAGATCCTTATTGAGGATTTGGGTAGTGATCTAAGAAGCATTAAGGATTGTCATAGTTTGGGAAGGAGATTGGCTACAAGAGCTCATCATGCATATCTAGCTGACTCTTCCCTCTCTGTCTTTCCACCTTCTGAGATCAACTAGGAGGCGTTTACAAGTAGGTGGTCTGAACCCTTATGGTAATTTGAAAGAAGTATGAGTATATTATCTTATTATTTATTTGTATGTGCGGTCTTCAAAATTTAAATTAAAACCATATAGGTACATTCTTGTTTTGAATTTAGAATCTTTGTTTTGATTCTTCATTTTATATAGCCCATCTAAATATAGGTGGTGATTTCCCTTAGGATCAAAAGGTTCAATCTAAAACACATTCTATGCATTATAGTCTAATAAGTAATCTGCAATGATAAATGGGATGATTAAGTTATATATCACTTAGTCAATGGGATTGTACCTTTTAATATCTAGTTTGGATAGAATTATAAAATCCTTGAATATGAAAGAAATATGATGTATATATTAAATTACATCAAAGACTAAATGTCCCAAACAGTATCCTTAGTCTATAATTCAAACTCAACGAGTAGATAACAAATCATCAAGCCAAGAATATTGACATTCACCTTATCTATCAAATAGGAAAATCATGTTTTTTAAACCCTTTAAGAACCACCAAAAACTAGTTCATATATTACTACCAATCCTCACACATATGGGTAAGTGCACCAAGATGGTTCCCAAAAAAGGGGCTTAAGTGGCCACTTTTTTTCTGAAATCAGGAAATACTGACTTTGGACGTGAAATTGAGGATAGCTACACTCAAAATTTTTAGATGGAACAAAAAAAAGGACCGTAGTGCTCCGAGTCTACTTTCTGAACTACTAATTTATTTTGAAAATGGTTGAGATTAAAGGGTTCAAAAGAGGGACACACACAAATTGCTGTTGTTTCTGTCAGAAAAACATAACATAACAACTCTTGTGTGACCCGAGCACGGTGGACTTTTTTGTAGTATTTTTAAAATCGCTCTGGTCAGAAGTTAGATAACAGTATGTAGTAAATTTGGATATTTTAGATAATTTTTAATGAATATTTTATTTTTATTAATTTTCTAAGTGGGCACTTCCTAAATTTTGGCCGTGCTCCCCTAAATTTTTGAAACTAATAGATTTTTTAAAATTTTATTTTTAAAATTGTAGAATGGAGTCTAGTTTCTAAAAATGTAATTTCAAATTCGATGAGCGGTTAATTTATAGCGAAAAAAATACCAAACAACTGCTTTTTGAAGAAAAGCGGACATACAAACAAAAGAAATTATGGATGAAAGGCTTAACATTGTTAAAAAGTGAAAAAAATTACATCGTTGGAAAGCTAATAAAGAACCTAACATTACCCATGTGTTCGATTTTCTTGATATTGAACCAGATGCAATCTTGATGGTGAGCACGAACCTGATTATGTGAAAATTTGTTGAATTTGGAAAAAGCACGTCTCTGGTCTTTGGGAATGCCCTCCAAGCCTTTGGGTTGGTATTCCAAGGCAAAACCAAAGCAAATTTACAAAGAAAAAAATAACGCGAACGCGTTATTTGTTAGTTTGGCCACAAAAGTGCGACCATTTCGGTGCACTTACCCATATATTAATTTGTATTATTATTTCTAAGCAACTATTCTTAATGAAGAATTACAAGACATATAAGTGATAAATACAGCCTTTAGCTAGCTAGGTCAGTTATGTAGCTAAAGATAACCTTTCTCATGAATTCTTTCAAAATGTGTTACATGATAGTTTATTACCACATTATTAGCCTATTAAAATAAAATTATATATATATATAGGGTTTTAACCATCATAAGATCGCAATAGTTTTACCAAAAATATAAAAGTAGACTTTGTACAATGATTGGTCAAATAAATTAAAAATAAATAAAAAGGTTTTAAATAGTAAAATCTATATACATTCATGTACATTGTATAGAAAAGATTATACTGAAATCTAGATATACATATATTAAACATGTAGTTAAAAGTTATATTGAACATGCATTTGATCAATTAATCTCAATGTTTAGTATTATCTTAATACAAGATAAATGATCATAAATCTACTTATCCTTAATCAAACCCAAGGTTATTTGTTAATGATAACTATAATGCACTAAAATGTTACTCATAATGAGTTAAATTCCAATACATTTCCTTGTATTGTCATGATAATTTAATCAATGATTCAAACTCTATTATTGAACATAGAAAATTATTGAACTTGTTGACCTAACAATACCGATCTCAAATGCCATTTAAAATAATATTAAGCTAAAAAAAAGAAAATAAGGAAGCCTAGGTCTACTATGTAAACCTAGGATTCAAATGTTGTATTTTTGTGGGTTCTTCTATTATTTCATTAAGATGGAGATTAACAAGGCCAGTAGATTGACTTTCAACCATGAAGGTGAGCCAATCATACCTAAATCTCCATATTATTAAGGATTGGAATGATTTGGAATTGACTTGCTATGATTAACCTAATTGAACTATATGACCTAATATGAAAAATGCAAGATCTTGACAATGCATAGATTGAAACAGTAACTTGCATGTAGATCTGGGAAGTGTAGAAGATTGTGTACCTATCACTAGAAGTTTGGTTTGATTGCTATAGGATAGGGTCACCCTAGGGTGAATGGGTCCTTGTAGGCCTTTTTGTTCTATTTTTTAGGTCCTCTGATGATATATCTGAGCTTCTAATTTCCAGTTGCAAAGTTGTCATAACACTATCAAATAATTTTGTAGGTGAGTTTCTATGAGTTGATAAGATATATGGCTTCAATTGAAACAATGAAAAATTTATCTTAAATATCCCTTCAATCCTCTTCAAACCTAAATCCTGCACATTCAAAGAGGGATAATTTTGGGCCCTTTAGGGGCTTTCCTCAGTCAAACCCCGTGTAACTATTTCAACTTCCACAATGGCAATGTTAATGATAAATGGATAAATGGATATGAAGGAATGATGAAATCACAAAGTGTTGAAACTCACCACCCTTCAATGGCTTCCTTGAAGGATTGAATTCATGCACATCACCTCAAGTTCTTGATCTTTCTTGCTTTTTTTTGCTTTGATGCTTTGGGGACCTACAAAAATGTTAGTCTTCACAAAATAATGATAATATTGAACACACACGAACTCACATAAATTTTGACATGATGTTGGATCTTGAATTGTTACAACAAATCTCTAGAATGTTTCTCTTGACCTGCTTTATAGTGCTCTTGATCATAAGTTTTTCAATAATTTTTTTGTTATATTTCAAATGATGCAATAAATGGGTATTTATAGGCATTTCTCTAATTTCTCAAGAATCAAATCCTGATAGCCAACATTTTCAATTTGAAATTTGAATGTTAAAATTCCCACTCTGACATGTCTAAAATTGGTCCCCAACAGAATAGGAGGACCCATACACCCTAGGGCGAATGGGTCCTAGCCATATTCTCTAGGACATTAAGTGTCAGGGGCAGAATAATAATTGGATTCATTTGTTTTGAAATGCTTGCAATTTCTTGGAAAGTGGAACAAATGGGCTATAGAATGCATAATTTAGGAAATAATGGATCCAATTAGGCTCATTAATGTAAGGAAAGCTAAGGTGCAGAACTAACTCTCCTAATGTCAAAACCTCAGGGAAGAATGCAGAGATACATTTAAATTTTCAATTACAGTTCAATTAAGATACACTTGAAAGAAATAACAGAAACAGAGAATATAGCATACATAGATGAACACCAGATTTATGTGGGAAAACCCTTACAAGAGAAAAACCCACCACACCAAGAAAAACCCCTTTGTATTACAATAATGAAATTACATACAAAGTACAGGCTTCACTCTCTCTGATGTCAATTTACAACAGCATAATCATAGACCAACCTTGTACAGAACATTCAAGTTACAATACACTCAGAATTGAATTCACACTGATCATACATCGAACTATTCATCCAACTATTCATGCAACCATCAAATTGAACAACATCTGTAATTCCTAAGTATATCCATAACACCCATGGTCTATCGATCTTCCTCTCAGTAATGGCCACAATAGTCCAACTGCTAGCGGTTCCCATTCTGCTTCTCTGATTGGTCATAGACTCACCACGTAGGATAGTCATCACTCATTCAAAGGCGTTCAAACTGTGTTGCATGTCGGTGAGACACTAACTGTGTCTCCCCGATGCCACAAGACTTGATTGTCATTATCACCAAGAGTCCTAACCATCGGCAAGATGTTACACTAAGTTCACAAGTCGCATCGACCTCAGCATTCTCATCGACAAGACAATCGTTATTCGATGAGACATCATACCGATGTTCAAAGGTCACATGGATATCAGCTTTCCCTTTGGTGAGACTATCGCTCTTTGCCAAGAGATCATACCAATGGCTTCAAGTTACACCGCAATGTTCCACTGTCGGCGAGACTTCGTTCATCGCTAAGACTTCATACCGAAGCCTCCATGTTACCCCGAGACCACCTTTCACCAGGAGTCATACCGAAGACATCAGATAACAAGCACATGTTACATTGTCGGCAAGACTTACCGCTATCGCTGAGAGTTCTTATCGAAATCTTCAAGACACCCCGAGATCAGCATTCAACAAGAGTTATACCGAAGACACCCCACAGCATCGGTGAGACCAACACCCATCGCCAAGAGTTCACACTGAAGCCTTTGTGTTACCACAAAGACTCCAAGTGTAAAGTTGTCAACGAGACTTTCCATATCGACAAGACTTCATACTGAAGCATATGAGTTACTCCGATGACACAGTCACCACAAGTCTCCCCGAGTGGAGTGAGATAGAAATTGTCACAGCGATCATCATGTCATAATGATAGGTCCATTTGGCAAGACTGAAACAAGGTCTCAGTGACCAGAACTTTTCACAAGGTTCCAAAGCTGCTAGTCGGCCAGACAATATGGATGTCACACCGACTTGGCTCTTTCAGAGGTTTCAGCCTATGAGATTGAGGCACACAACTCCAACAATTAATTTAGGGGAAGCAAACATAGTGTGAAATTGTCAAGGGTGACAATTTATGATGCTACATAAGCATAGAATGATAAATTAAGATACTCATTATTGATAGATTAATATAATTATACCTAGCTTAGTCATCCCTATAAAATGAAATCTCTATTAATATCTGCCAACTACAATTAAATGTATGATGTTATAATTTAAGTGTAGGTCATAATTCAATAATATGTCACAAACTCAAATTAACTTGATATAGACTCTAAAAATTTTCATCTTTCCTTATTTACTTGATATCTTAATCTCACTAAGCTAAGAAGTACTATAGGAATCTAATATGTGTCTTATCTTTGATCACTTTTTAGTAAAACCTCTATGGTTGCTTTAGTCAATATATTCATAATTCTTGATATGAGGAACATCAAGTAAAGACTATAGGAGACATTCAAACTCAACATGATTCAAATGACAACACTTTACTAAGCATCAAATGTTATTATGTGTGGACCTTAGCAATGAAATATACCATGATGAATTATTGTATCAATCAATTTAGATTTAGTCATCTACCTTATTAGAATCCTTTCAAATAAATTGCATTTGAATACATCATGTTAACATTCAACGTAGTTAAATAAGAAAATTAGTAATTGAATTATAAAAAAATTATTGTTTAAACCAAGTAATTTTTGCCAAGATTTAAAAATAAAATAGAATTTCTTATAGATAGTCAAACTAAGAGAGGGCATTAGAAATAAGCTATTTTTCCATATTTTGATTTAATTTATGATATTACTCTCTCACCTTGTTTAATTGAAACATACAAAACTATTGATAATCATTACATGGTGATACTTGAGGAACTAATTATGTATCAAGATACTAGAACTTACAAATGTAACATTGAGATAGGAATTTGAGAAAATAATAATTAACCTTGCTTACACATATCTACAATATTTAATTTATGAAACATTGAAAATAAATAACCTTCTAAACCATTGATACTAGAACTTGTAAATGTAAAATTGAGATAGGAATTTGAGAAAATAATAAATAACCTTGCTTTTAGCATATTATAACTCAAGTTACTTTTACCAACCTAGATATTGAATATATGTATAATGGAGATATTTTATTGTTCAAATCACAAGGGGGTCTATTTCTTCAAAGGGTGATCCCACAATACTGGTTTACAATTTTTGGCCAAACTAGAAATTGAACTGATTTTTTCTAACTAAATCTTCACTTTCGAGCACCTATAGTGGCTAAACCGTGAGGAATTTGAAGATGATGCAAACTAGTGATTTGTGGCATTTTTTTTGTAGATTCTAAATATATTTTTTTTAAAAATTTTGGAATCAAATTGCACTTCTTTTTCCATCTCCTTAGAAAACTAGTTTTTTTCAGTAAACACCATTTTTAAGGAGTGGCGCTCACCGTATGACACATAATTTTTTTTCCATGAAGGATAAATTTCTTTTTTTTTTCAATTTAGATTTGTAACTATGATGTCTAGTACTTCCAATTGGTTTCATAATGTTTTATTGAATATTTTTTCCTTAATCAAGTTTCAAAGTCAAACCAATTACAATTCAGACATAGGCAGACCGTATAACACAATTTTTTTTGTATGTATCAAAATTTAAAAAAAAATTAGTTGGATCAAGAAATTCAATATCTACTGCACTCATATTTTTCACTTTTTTTAATAATCTTTTATTTTTCCACATGTGCAGAACAAAGAGCTTTATTTTCGGTGAAAAACCTACATTCACAAGAAATAAAAAAAATATATAATAATAAAAGTAAATTTATTTAAAATTATACTTTTTAGGAAGCTTATAATAAAGACTACATACAAAAAATAGTTTTTAAATGAATTCATTTGATCCCCCAAAAGGTAAATCAGAAGTGGTTTTTTATCAACATTTTGATAGGTGTAAAGGAGACTCCATTATAGGTTTGGTTTAAAACTAGCGGGGTTCTATCCAAGGGGGTTTGATCTAAGGTAGTTTGATAAAACCCTCTTCAATTGGAATGCTTTAAATCGAACATTTTAAGGATTAAATCATTATATTTTCTAAAAATATGTGATTTCAGCAAAAATCAAAATCTCCCAGAAATTGTAAACCAACTTTGTGGGATCACCTCATGAAAAAATTAAAAATATCATCTAATTCTTATTGAGGAAAAATTATTTCTTTATATATATAAGGAAAGTAGGGAATGCAATATGATTAAGACTTGAAACTTTATAAAATGATGTAAAACCAGTTCTTGCACATTTAAATATAATAGGGGATATTCTAGCAGGATGAACAAGAAAGAAAACTAGAAAGACAAAGATAGCAGATTTACCCAAGAAACCTCCCTCACCTGAGCTAGCTATTAGATACTAAGACCCTGGCCATAGCCCTAAAATGGCTAAAGGTAGTAAGAAGGAAACCATCAATGAAAAATAAGAATAATGTATATCTCTAGTTTAAGTACTCACTTTTTAAGATGTTTTGATAGTTAATTGACAATATTTCTATGAGTAGAAGCTATCTTTAGATAGTTATTTGTTTTAAAGGATAAATGGTTAACATAGGTCATTTTTTATTAAGGAACTTGTACTATTTAATGATGAGAAATAAACAGGTTCAATACTAATCATTGGGAAATTCAATCTCTATCAAAATATGACTTCCATGGATGATATTCAAGGTTTGGACTACAACATTAAAATTTGAAACTTATATGCAAATCTGAGAAATTAAGTTACCTTAATATGGAAATACCATGATTAGATCCATCTTCTTTATGATGCCAAAAAATAGCCAACATAACATAATTATAAACACTACCTTATGTGAAAATAAATAATAACATCACAAAAATATAGCAGCGATGAGGCACAAATCAGCAACACAAGATCATCACATAACACAAAATTTACATGGAGAAACCCTTGCGGGAAAAAAATCCACCAAGAAGAGAGGCCATGTATGCATTATCATCAAATAAATAAGATTAAAATACAACCACTTCCATTCTCCTCTTTGCCTCCACCATGGCAGCACTTGTATACTTGTGAACAACCTCCTCATATCTCAACATGTCCTTGTTCCTACAAAGTAGTTCACTACATCCAATTGTGGCTCCCAATTCTACATCCAAAAGGTTGATTTTATAGACTTGTGAAGGCATCTAATGCTCCAAACATGGAACCCAAAGATGACCCTTCATTCCAAACGTCCCTAACCTTTGGGTTACCTCCTCAGTATGTGAAAGGACACCAGTTTTGGCTTCAACACTTTCCCTCCAACTTGGGCACCCAAACATGAGAGATAAACATTACATTAAATGTAATAAATGATGGAAAACCAAGTGACACATATTTCCTCTTTCCAAGCACCCACTTGGAAAATCCCAATAGTCACTCATTTATCATTTCCTTTATATTTTATTATCCAATTTTAGGCATCCACATATGGGGGAAATAATATTAAATATTTATGTCCACAACCCTTCTTTACCACTACTAGTGGACCTATCACCCCTTATGAGTATATTACAAAAAATGGAGAGAATTAATATTACCAAATATTTTTCTAATTCACTCTAAGTTCCCAAAGACACTTTCCAAGGATTTTGGAACCATGACATAAGATTCACAAGGTAGATGGCACCTTAATCCTAACATTCTCCCACTTGACATCAACATTGTAAGTACACCCATAAGAATCACAAACAAGGGAAAACATCCCTTAACCAATCATGTACCATCTAGATTTTCATCATGCTATCATGCTCCAACAAGATACCTGCAAAAGAAACCATGATAACCACCATCAAGAAAAAAAATATCCAACATACCACCTATGGAAGAAAAAGGAACATGCCAAGGTGAAATATATCAACTATCATTGAAACTTGCACCAATATTTACATGAACACAAGAATCAAATTCAAATGATAACAAGGGCTCTGAGTAGTTGCCTTACTCATACCACCTAGAATAGCAATGACAATGAATTGCAACTCATCCAAGCCAACCATGCCTCAAACCAAGGTATACCAAACATAGACAAAACTTCATGCAATCAACATACAAACCCAAAATCCCCAATCAAGTCTTTGTATATCTATCCTCTTATCTCAAAGCAACATACCAATGCACAAATGACCATAGACAAGGCCAACTAAAAAAGTCTTTGTTAACATTAAAAAACAATCTTGTGGATATAGACAGTCCACATCCAAGTCATCCCACAGCAATAAAGTGGGTAGCTAATCCACAACCTGCATAACTCATAGATATAAATATAATGAAACATGCAAACTCATCATCACATCAATAACCAAAAAACCAAGATATCATAGAGGATAACCAGACATATATCCATAAACTCTCACTACATGAGTAATGTCAAATCTGAAAATAGACCAAGACATACCAATTCTATCTATAGTACTTCACAATGAGGATGTGGCTAATTCCTCTATTACATAGTGTGAGGGAAACATGCAATGATATGAAAATATTGCAAAAAAATTGTTGCAATACCTCTCTCACCATTATTCTCCATAGCTCTCCCAAGTTATTCACACTCAACCATATGAAAGCAAACATCCAAGAATAACACCATGACCAAAGATATAACCTAAAAATAAAACCATATCCCTGTTCCACACTAACATGTACCAAGATGTGTAAAGTAATATCTCCTTCAGCATTCCCATACTGAAAGGATATCAACATCTAACATCCAAATCAAATGAAAATATGGCAGCACTAGATGTAAACCTCTCATACCAAAGGTAGGTCAAACCAACCAATCATTCCCACAACAAAGGGTGCCCAAATCCACAAACCATTTCTTGTACCTCTCTAAATAAGTCCTTGGAACTAGATCCATAGCTCAAGACCAAAACAAGGAGAAAAATGGAAATCCATAAACCATGCATATTCTTCTTAACAAGTCTTCAAAATGTTTATATTCAAGCCTAACTCATATTAGAATACAAGATACAAAATAAAGAATGCATATGATAATCAAGTGGGAAATACCTCTCAGATCATTCACCTACCAAGTAGACCAAGAGTAGGATAAAAGATTGTCTTTTGTATACAATACCAAGAAATGAAAATCTTCTTTTCATGTCCATAATGAATTCACATCCATAACTAGGTGTAGGCTCCTCAGTCTTTCTAGTGAAATCCTCATCAAAGAGTAACCATGTCAACATGCGATCCCATGAATAAGAGATATCTTAGCCTCACCCAAGTCTCTCTAGTCTCCATGAGTATCCATGAATCAATCCATGTCAACTTCAAATGTAACCCTACAAAATCATGAAGCTCCAAGAAAATGATTAATACTCAAAACCAAAGAGAACCAACAAGACCATTGTCAATATTCTAACAATAGAATAAGGAACATATCATGAAATCATGATCTAACATCCCCTCCAAGGAGATCACATAAAGTAACCATCCATCATCAAATGATGAATCAACATCACTTCCAAAGCTCCCACTAAACTGTGTAACCAAGCTCATGATAACCATCTCCTAATTGAATATCCTTCATGGCCCCAACACAATCAAAGAACTCAAAACCATTAGCTCCCAAAAGGTAAAGTACAAACACAATCTCCAAAGAAAGAAAATATAAATGCTACACATGCTTTGTCAATAGAACCAAAGATGTCATAAACTATCACTACAATCTAAAAGAAAAATCCAAGAACTCCTTATGACACCAACAACCATTAAAAAAGACCATCCATCTTCTAATCAAAGATTAGATCACTACACAATACAATAACAATAGCTTAGAACCAAAGTCTTGAAACAAAGAAGATAAAACAAATTATATGTAATGGAATAAAGCTCCCACTAAAATTAATACTAAGTTATGTACATGGCATCATGATCAATATCATTGCCAACACTCTGCTAAAAGTGAACAAAGCTTCTCATGCACCATTGTTGTGCAGTTTTCGCGCACACTCCCTGCTGAAAGCAAGGACCCTCTTTTCTTGCTTTGCTTTCTTGTTTTCTTTTTGTAGGGTCCTGACTTCATCCCCTTAAGGGATAAGTCTCTCGTTCTTGGTCTTGTCTCGCCCATATGCTTAATGACAAACTTACATTTGGGATGTCATCTTGCAACTTCAAGTGATGGTCTAGCTCTTAGGAATTGACCTCTGATTAAAAAGTTCAAATTCAGGAAAAATTGGCTAAGTTATGAGCATGTTTGGTAATTTCGAGGTACCTCGGATTACCCGAACCTTAGTCTGGTCAGATAATCTAAGTTACCTTGGATTACCCGAATCTAAGCTTCTATCGCATTTTTGAGATTTCCTCAGACACTTGTACGAGCATTTATTGCTTGAAATTAATGAGTTCAAATGACCAATTTGGGGAATAAATTGAGAGAAAACGGTCATTTGGTCATTTCATTTTCTTGAGAGCTTGAAGTTGGATATAATCCTCACCACCATGCATTTGATTTGGAGTTCAGTGTTGGGATTTCCTTCTTCGGTGATTGTTTTGGAGGTTCTAGTCTGTTCATTGCCAGTCTGTTGTCGAGCTTTCTTTTGTTGTGCACAATCTCATGATATGCTTTTTATTCTTTTCATATGGTCCTGGTTTCGCGTGAGCTTTAATGGTGAAATTTTGTTTGAAATGACCTCTTGTTGAGTTTGGAATGGGGTTTTAACCAATTGTTTAAAGTTCTCCACTTTTAGGAAGTTTTCTTCCAAAAGGAGTCAAAGGTAGGGTTTTATCTAGACATATTGAATAAATAAATCTGTCTATTGCTTTTGAAACTATCTCCTTTCGGCCTTCATTAGTGATTGATATATATTTTAGAGTTCTTTTCTATTTTCATTGTTAATCAAAACCCTAATTTTTAAGATTGCAAGATTGATGAATTGGTTTCTGTCAATGATCATTAAGTCATTTGTTTAAGAAAAATTCATGATGTTTTTCCAATGATTCAATCTTAAGGAAATTTGGCATTCATCCTTTATTGATTTGAACAACTTAAGATCCAATACTTAGCAACTTCGCGAACTTGAGCAAATTGTGGGGATTCTGAGGTAGCTCAAATTTTTTGAGCTCTAATCCGCTCAGAGAATCTAATCCCCCTCAGATTATTCGAGTTCCTTGGTTGATCCTAGGTCTAAACTTAACCGTTAAAACCTTAATCAAATTTTGAGCATAACATTTCATCAGCAAATTCAAGCGAGCTCGGATTACCCAAACGTTAGTTCACCCAGGTAATCCAAGGTCCCTAGAAGTACCCAAACCTTGTGAATGATCAAGCCAAATGCATAAAATCACTTGATCTTTGGATAGGAGAAATTTGTGAAGTGTCTTCACGGTGAGCAATGCTTGTACATAACTGATTGAGTCAATGAATTTCACTCATGCTTGATTCCACTTGAATAATGGTGAAAATGTGGTTAATTGGTTAAATTCAGAGAATCTGAGCTTGCTCGGATTGGCCAAACCTTAGTCTAGCCAGAAAATCCTAGCTAGCTTAAATTATCTAGACTTCTTCCATTCTTCATGGATTTCAAGAATCATTAACAAATGAGTGATATAGATGGTTCTTTGGTATTTATTGACAAATATTAATTCATTTGGGGTGTGATTTATTCAAGTTTCTTACATTTATTTCCATTGGAATTTGAATGATTAATTAGCTTAAGTCAATGGTATCAGTGTCTCATGTTGGTGCTTCATTGATCTAGATATAATATGTTGTATTGTCTGTGTTGGTGATCATGGTCCTTTCTCTGACAGATGTAGGCTGAGGACAGTCCTGACAAAACCACCAAAGCAAAAGTTGCTCTAGTGCAAGAAGAAGTCAAGAGAAGATAGGAAAGGATGAAGTATGACTTCAAGGGTATTTGGCCAAAGACCAAGATTTTGTTTGCATCATCAAAGATTGTAGATACCAATATGGGTCATGTGGACTATGATGACCTCCAGCAGAGAATGTTTTGGAATGCACCAATTGAGCTAGCTCAAAAGATCACTCACACTGGTTTGGCACAAGTAGCAGGATTCCCACCAACACAACTATGTCTGGAGCTAGTTTTGGAATATGCAAAGCACTATGACTCAAGAAAAATAATCATAATTGGGCCACAAGGAAAAGTCATGGCTAATTTGACTAAGGAATCAATTGCAGAGGTCTTCAACATTGCCTCTCATCACAAGCTCATTGAAGAAATTAACATTGGGGAAGCTATCAAGTTCTATGAGCAAGACCCCAATAGAGCTTTGGAGATTATGAATAATGCATGGATATTGAAACCAAAGCCACACTATTCAAAGCTACCCAAAAAACTGCACATAAGTGATTTCAGGCAGGAGTACCATGACATTATAACTCTTTTGGGCAAAGTCATGGGAGTGGAAGAGGCCCACATATTCCAAACTTGGATGTTTCATCCCATTACACAAATTGTGGCCAATAAACAATATCACTGGGCAAGGATCATAAGCAACAATCTGGATTCTCAATTGAGGAGTGTACAAGAAACCAACAGGTTTACTATGACTTCATATCTAGTGTACATGCTAGCACACAAGACCAAATACAAGGGTCTCAGTTGCAAAGGAACCTTAGGACAAGATAAGATATGGGATGTGTACCCACAGTTACAACACAAAACATCCAATTATAGAAGAGCTAATGATGCATTTTTCATGTATATTCCCAGATTGTTACAGGATTCTCTTCATGTCAGGGTTTTTTTTGATGCAATGGACTTAATCAAACAATATGTCCAATGGTTCATCTAGTTCCAAAGATTTACATACATCTGGATACAAGGATCTCTAGTTGTTCCTCTCAGACTACCTAGGTATCCCACCAATAAGCTTCTAATGTTCGAATTGACAAGACAGATGGTAGGATTCGAAGAAATCCTACAACAAGGCAATATAAAGAAGAAGGGGTTGGGATCAGAGTTCCCATTCAGAATAGGGGTTTTGGAGGCCTGTCCTTCTATTCAAAGTGCTCAACATTCTGAGAAGGAAATGGCCCAATTTGAGTTATATTCCCATACTGACTAAAGTAATTTTGATCCATATGGCAAGGCCATGAAGCAGGCTAATAAAACTTCTAGGCACAAGGACCACATAAAGGACTATCGAGCCAATTGTAGGGATGAATTTGATGTCTTCAGGAGATGATTTTCTAGGTTACCCCTCAAATTGATAAGGTTGTATAAAGTAGCACAGGTGCCTAATCAAGTACAGGATGAGGAGGTAAATTTGATTCAATATCATGATTATGAACATATGAACATTATAGGAATCAACCACTTCCTCCTATTAACTAGTTAGAGGAAGAGGTCACAGACTTGAATCAGGTTACTGAACCAGCGAAGAAGTATTTCAGATTGTGGGTCAAGCACAAAGTGTTAGAATTGGAGGTTGAAGGTGTAAAGTTCACCTATGATTTAATAGGAGACTTGGAGTCTCAAGATGAAGAAGAAGCTGAAGCCAATAAATAAGATGAAGCCACTAAACCTCATAATGAGGAAACTCATGAAGAAGTAGATGAGCCATTATCTATCAAGAGAAGAACAAGGATCCAAGTACAGGTAAAGCAAGGAGAGAAGCCATCTCCTAAGAATAAGAGAGCTCCTCAAGTTAGCACTAATGTTGAAGAAGGTGAAACCTCACATCTAGTGAGGAAAAGAAGAATACTCAAACAGAGGCAAAAGGTTGCTAAGGTAAGGAAAGATGAGGCTGCTATAGAATATCCTTCTGCAGTGAAGGTTGTTGACTTAGAAAGTTTAGGGGAAAAGCCCCAAGTATATGTTAGAAGGAACTCTCTTAAGAAAAAGGTTGCTCCAGTGGAAGAGATTAAGACTGTAGAGGAGGAGGTGCAAGATGAAGAGGTACCTACAGATGATATGGATAAGAGAGCAGTTCCAGGAAATAATTCTCTCATTCCTTCTCTACATCAAAATGTACAAGTTTCTAAGGAGGCAATTCATGAAGATGGGAACATATCTAGTGATATTGAACAGTTCAATGAAGAAGATGATGAGATTTCTACTCCTAAAAGTGGAGAGTGGAAGATATTTGTGAAAGAAATAAGGCAATCCACTTTTGGGGCAGAAAGTAAGAACATAGAATCTGAAATTGTCCAAGGAAAAGTGTCAAGGTCCCCTGAAAAGATAACAATTGATGAACAAGAAGATCATCCTAAGGAAGGGGAAAACAGAGAAGAAGTTGTTGATAGTCCTCATCAGGACAAAGGTGAATAGGAAAATCAACCAGAGTCAGAACAAAATGTTGAAGTAAATGCGGTTGATAGTTCCAATAAGGAGGTGACAACTGAGCCATCTACAACTCCTGAATGGTTGGAAAATAGGCTTAGCAAGAAGCCAATCATTGTACAAGAGGAAGCCTCGAGCTAGGATAAGTTGCTTGAACAATGGGGATAGCCCAAGCAAAGGAAAAGGGATAGGACTATTTCTAAAATGACCTAAGATGAATTTAATAATAGGGTTGTCCATGTGGCTATTCCTACAGCAGATAATTTTAAGGATGAAGTTAGGCCATCAAACTATAAGGTGCAAACTATCAACCTAGGTCCCACCAGTAAGGAACAAGAAAAAGAAGAGTTCCAAGAATCTTCTCAAGCAATCCTAAGGAGATTAGATAGGGAAATAGACGAGAAAGAAAAACTACAAAAATAGTTGAATGATGTTTATAAATATGTACAACACTTGATGGAGCCTCTATAGACTATGGGAAGTGAAGGGATGGTGCCAAAAGGACTGTTTCCTAAGGAGGCAGTTACAGAAATTGAAAGATTAAATTCCTTTGTGCATTGTACTCATAGCTGGCTCCAAGATGTTAGCAGTAGAGGAGATGAAGCAATTGAGCAGATTTTGAAGATATACACTAATGCTTCTAACTTTCTTGAGCGTACTTCACAATTTCCTACAGATTGCAACAAAATTGATGAGTCAACTGCAAATGAGTTGAAGAAGATCATGCATGTATCAAAGGAAGAAATGGCTAAGCTGGATATCCTTTCTTGAGATGAAGTTGGAAAGGTGAAGGAATGGGTTGAAGTTTGGAATTACAAGAAGGAGCTCCTCACAAAGGCCTTAAATAAGATACTGAAGCTGCAAGGTAAAATGAAGGAAATATACAATAGTTGCATCAGTTTCCTAGAGATAATGACTAGAAGGAGGAAATTTGGACAGAAGAACATGAACATTGGTAGATTTAAGGGATGGTGGCATGAGATCTATGCTCCTTTTGAGGGTGCTCCAATCACTAAGGAAAATCTGGAGGATGCAGCTATCTACATTTCTAAATTGGAAAAATACCATGAGCTACAAATTGAATGGAATAAAGTGATGCCACAATACTTAGAAGAATTTAAAAATCATAAAAATAGAATTAAGTTTAATCCAATTCCAAACCATGAAGATGTGAAAGAAATATTGGAAAGGGCAAAGGAATTATTTAATAAATTAGAGGCCAATCGGAAGGGAGAAAAGGAGAATAGTCAGCAAGCAGCCACCTAGATTTTTGTGCCAAACATGTGACCTCTAGCAAACCAGATGGGTGACTTCAAGTTTTGTGCCATCAAGAGAATATTATTGGAAGACCCAGGCCAACCTGGATGAGGCCCCAAGCATTAAATGGAAATTTTATTTTATCAAAGAACTTTCTAGGTTGACCTGTCTGGCTGACCTACTAATGTTAACCCTAAATTGGGCCAACCTAGTGAAGGAATTTCTATAAATTGGGGATCATTCCTCATTTGTAAAGGTTAGAAAGAGTTAAGTCATAGTTGCAAGAGCTAGAGTTGAGTTAGGAGTTGGCATTTTTTGAGAGAAAGTGTTGCTACATTAAGAATACTTGAATTGTTGCAATATTGGGTGATTCAATATAAGTAAAGACATAGTTCTTTGTTGCTCTTTCTTCTGTTGTTTCATTTTGCATGGTTCTTGTTATTCCATAACTTCAAGATTTCTTTAATATTATTAGTTACATGTTAGATTTCAGATTTAGATGTGATGCAATAGTGTTGATGATTTCATATTTGGAGTGTTTGAGCGATCCTTGGTTCATACTTTTAGCAACTTGTTGATTGTAAGTTGTTGTGTAAAGTTAGCCTGGGCCTTAAATTTGTATACTAAGTTCAATTGTGGGTATTTATTCATTTCAATTGATAAATAAGGTTGAATTGGGTGAATGCTTCATGATCTGAAAATCTTTAATTCCTTATAAGATTTCACTATTTTTGTGAGATTGCAAATTTGATCTAGGTTAAGCAGAAATTGGTTTTGAAGGATTGGACCACTTTAGGTGTTTAATCATTTGCATTGTTGGTCTTAGAAATTATTTTAGTTTTAAGATATCTCTAAACCCTTATCTTTTGCTATTTCTTTTAAAATCTGAATTAGGTTTTAGGATCAAAAGTATCACTGTATTGCAAGATCTGATAAGTCTAAAGTTTCTAGCATTTGTTTTGTAAGGTCCCTTGCGACTACCAGCATTTTCACATTTATCACTGAGTTATTTTTGCATTGTCAAGACCTGACATTAGAGACCTTGGGGTTATCTCTTGAGGCTTGCTAATAGAGATTTACCTTTCAAGAGAGATAGGATTTCCATATTCTATTTGAGTTGTTGCTGTGCAAAAAACACCATCAACAACCTAAACAACTCTATTATAGATTCAAATGAACAACTATATTAGGTACTCCCAATAACCATCTCTCACTGCAATAAGCATACCAATGTAATCATGGTAACCAAGAATAAGGCCCACCAAACATAATCCATATCAGGAAATTTTATAAGATCTACAAATATGCAATATCTCAAAGGATAAATACATAATTAGTGCTCCAATCTCAAATAACTAAAAAATAGATTCAACCCCACATTAGTATCATGAAAAATAGATATATTCAAGTATAACATGTGGATTTTAAAAACTCAAACATCAAAATCAATGCTAGATCTAATTTTCCAAAACAAACCCACATAGGAGTAACCATAGATCAATAAGAATCCTCCAAGAAGCCATGCAAACTTGTAATTGTCTTCATCTAGAACACCCTAAATACAATCTCATCATAGATCTACATACCACATATTTTAGTTAACATGTAAAACCATCTTTGTAAATCTAAAATCCATATAACCATCTAGACATTTACACCAAACATGTCATCTAAATAAGGGAATAAGCACAGATCTACAAGCCTGTAGTTGAAATCAAGAGTAAACTACAACCCAAATAGGAAAAACCAAGTTGTCCAAGATCTTATAACTATAATATAGAAAAGGGGATCTTAGGTCCTAAATGTAAAGAACCTAGGATGAAATGGGCCTTTTTCCAAGTTACATTAAGATGTAGAACAACAAGGTGTATAGATTGACTATCAAACATGAAGGTGAGTCAATTAGACCTAGATCTACATCTAATTGAGGATGGGAATGGATTGTAAATGATTTGGGATGATTAACTTAATTAAAATATGTGCCCTAATATGTAAATTGCAAGATCTCGATAATGCACAAACTGAAATGGTAGTTTGCAAGTGGAGCTAAGGAGTGCAGAGTGATATATACCAACCCAGAGAAGCATATTTCAACCACTATATAAGGACATGGTCACCAAGATGTGTGTAAATCCCTGATAGGGGTTCTACTCAACTTTTGGGGTCCTCTGGTGGCAGATATGAGACTTCCATTTCCACTTGCAAATTTGTTGAAAAACTATCAAATAATTGTGAGTTTTTGTGATTTGGTAAGATGTAGGGCTTCAAATGTAACAATGGAGAATTTTTCTTCAAGTTTCCTTTAATCCTCTTGAACCTAAGATCTGTACATTCACAAAGAGAGGAAATGTTGGGCCATTTTAGGGGCTTGCCTCAGTCAAACCCTATGTAAGTGTTTATGCTTCCACAATGGCAATGTCAATGATAGAAATGATAATTAAAAGGAGGGAATGATCAAATTACACAATGTTGCAACTCACCACCCTTCAATGGCTTCCTTGAAGTACTAAAGTCATACACATCACTTCAAGGTCTTGGATCTAGCTTGCTTGAATGCTTGAATGCTTTAGAGACCTACAAAAAGGTTTAGCCTTCACAAAACAATGATAATATAACAACATGAACTCACATATAATTTGACATGTGATGCTTAGATCTTGAGTTGTTGCAATAAAGCTCTGAATTGTTGCTCTTGAATTTTCTTAATTTTCACCTCTAGCTTGTTAATAATCCTCAGATTTCAAATGATGCAATAACTAGGTATTTATATGCAATTTTTCTAATTTCTCAAAAATTAGATGCCAAAAGCCAACACTTAAAATTTGAATTCTAAATGTTAAAATTCCACCAACTACATATTAAAAATTGGCCCCCAACAAGATAGGGGGACCCATATGCCCATGGGCATATGGGTCCTATCCCTATCTACTAGGACATTAAGTTTCAAGATCATAACATTATTTATTTGTATTTATTCAATGCTTGCAACTCTTTGGGAAACAATAAAATAAGCTTTAGTATTCATAATTTAGGAAATTAGGGACTCAATTAGGCTCATTAATTTGGGGGGGGGGGGGATATAATGTGCAATTATTAAGGGTGAAAATTTTCTATGCTATATTTAGCCCCCACTTTAGTGAGAGTGTGAACTTACACTCAGACTCGTACTAAGTAGAGAAATATATGTCAAGAGGGGTTCAATTATACAAATGTTGAAGAGATAGGATGACAAAGGATTGAGGGAGATGGCCAAGCCCTCAAGATCCAATATCACATGGAAAACCAACATAAGCACAAAGAAACACACACAGATATGTGTGATATACAGCAAGAAAACATACACAAACATACATGTTAGAAAACATGAAGCATACACGATGAAAACACATGGTACAATGGAACATAAAGATGAAAATGAAATGAGAAAAAACATGATGTAAACAAAAATAAGACACACAAAAACACATAATAGGAAACAAATAATAAAACACAAGGTTAGTACTAAATATTTGAGTTGGTAAGTCAAAGAGACCTTAGTCTTAAATTGTTTCAAATACCAAACTTCATCCATCGAATGAATGTTAGCTCATATGAGGACTAGCAAGTTATTTTATGCTACATCACTCATGAACACATGGATCCTTTGGAAAGAAATTTGTATTATGCTACTTGTGGCTATGTTAAAAGGTGTTTATGACTCACACCATAGCAAAGTCTGATATTTGTAAGGTGAATCACAAACCAGGAGACACACGAGCTAGTGAAGTCTAATATTCACTAGGTGATCCCCCTAGACAAGGTAAAATGAGAGAAACACATGATAGGATGAAGATCATTTCTTTTAGAGGAATTAAGTGCATCAACACAAGGAAGAGCACCAAAATCCTTAAGATGTACTTTATTACTTGAGGCCTTACATTCATTGGTAGAATTACCATGCACTCAATGATACACAATATGAGTTTTTTTTGTAGAATTTATTTTGTCATCTTGGAGGAAGAGAAATTAGGTGGGCTTTAAGAATCCTTGATAATATATTATCTTGATCTATTGTAGGGGACATTGCTTTCTCTTATTAATAATAGCTTTAGTTCTTATCACAAGATGTCATACACACACAAGACTCTTTAGGTTTAGATTATGAGATTTTATACTCTCCCATAAAGGAGGGTGTAAAATCTAATGCCCCCAAATCAGCCTCAAAACTTTTTTTTGAATATGAATCATTTGTATTGGAATTTTTGGACCTTTAGGGCGAGATTTGAGACTCCCCTTTGAAAGAAGGTGTAAAATATAATATCCCTCGACCATCATCTAAGAGTTTTGGATTACCATCAACTTGTATATTTTCTACCTTTGAAGTTGGAATCAAAGTATTAAGAGAATTGGAAGTGTTATGATCATGTTGACCTTGTGAATTATAATTAAACCGAAGGAAATAGGGTTCCACCTTTTAGGAGATGGAACAATTAGGAGGACCTATTTCACTCTTAGTTCATTAAAGGAAACCCTAGAGACTTCCACCCAATGATTCAATTAAGGGAAGTGCTAGGACAAGGGTGTTTTCTTAAGTGTGATGAAAAAGGGGGTTCACCATTAAACAAAGCTTCTAGGGAGAAATGCAAACATGAATACACTAAACCCTAAAAACTTAGAATATGAAATCAGATAGCTAAACAAAAAGATATAGGAAATTACCTAGAGGATCAAAGATGACTAAACAAGATCTAAAAACTCTAAAAAATTATTTTTTCTGATATGCATTGGGACTCATACGCCAAACTGGGTGATTTAGTCCCAATCTAGGGTTTCCGGGAATAATCTAGAATCTCACAGTGACAAGTCAAAATCCTCTAAAGACTGGTAACAGAGCTATATAAGGACTCATACGCCCAGGGTAGCGATTTAGTCATGTTCACATAAATCTACAAAATGCACATCACAAGAGAGAGAGAGAGATAAATATTGTTTTTGTTAGTGGAATGGGGGTTTTCCTTGGTCAAACCCCATTTTGGTAATCAAACCTTAATGATAAACGAAGCATGAATGAAATGAAACATGAAACATAAGATGAAACAATAGAGTACATGAAGTGGCCTCAATGGATGTATATATTGATCACGATTCTTGATGAAAGATAATGCCTTTGAATACTTGAATTGATCTTGAACAATACATCACAACATTAGCTCAAAACCACATGCATGATGCACTAAATCTTTGACAAGATGCTTGAATCTTGAATGCTGCTCCAAATGCTTGATTATTTTCTCTTGAATTCCTTCTTGAATAATCTTGAATAATCTTGAATACTCTATAATTCTCTTGTGAAATATTAGTATGCTTGACTCAAAATTTATAGGTGAAACTAGGTGAAACAACCTTGTATTTATACTTGTTTATGCCAAATTTTCTGAAATTACAACACTACAAACTAACATCAAATCTAGGACAATAAAATCCCACCAAGAATTTTATTTGAAATAGGTCCTAGTTTAAGCAAGACTCATATGCCACCTTGGGTGTATGATTTTGAGTGTCTTAAACACATGACACAAACTCCAAGAAGTGTCTTGTTTAATGTGAAATTTGAAATCAAGTCCCAAGACCTAGGTGGGACTCATACGCCCAAGGTGGCGTATGAGTCCTATATCACTTGATCTAGAACACACAACTTCAAACATTGAATTATGATTGGCTATTTGATAAGTGTCATGATTATACTCATAAAAATCTATTTAATAAGACTTGTGGATGCAAAATAGGACCAATTAAGGCATAAAGAAGCTAAATTTTAATGAAAAGAGCCCAAAACTTAATGTAAATATGTAAAACATATTACAACACCAAATTAAGGCATCACTTAGTTTATTTTATCAATTATTCTCAAATTAAGTGAGGAAAAGGGATGCTTTTTCCGTCACTACATTTAGCCCCCACTTTAGTGTGAGGAGGAACTTGCTTCAAAATCACACTAAAGTAGACATTCAAGAGGGATCCAAGTGTACCAATGTGGATGGTATAGGATGAAAAAGATCAAGGGGGTGGTCAAGCCCCCAGGATCAACATCCTATGGAAAACCAACATAAGCACAAGAGGACACTCATGTAAATGATGTATGAAGCAACAACAAGATACAAGAATACACTGTCAAAGACATAAAGAAGAAAGAAAAAGAAAGAAAGGGGGGATCAAGACTCGGCCATTTTTCCAACATGATGTGGATCAGATCTAAGTTGTTTGTCCAAAAAAATTTACAAGTGGAACACAATTTCCACTATACAAACAAAATGCACGCTCACATAGGCTTGTGGAACCTCAAGTCGTCCACTAGGTGAACCCCCAAAGAGGTGAGACACATACGCACATGGCTAATATGCGTAGCTCACACACACAAGCAAGTGGCTATGGGAAATTCATTCCTAGGTTGGATCCCATATGCTAACCATACCAAAGCTATACCTCCTAATAACTTTGATAAGGCACCACAAAATGAAACTTTGAGCTTACGAACAACATGCAAGTAAAAATTTGTTCAAAGGGACTTTGCTTAGTTCATGTAAGGTCTCTTCTTAGGGAACATTGTGCCTAATGCTTCTAAGAGAGGATAAACCAAAGGAATATCATGCTCTCGAAGGAAATCAAACCCAATGAAACCACCAAGAAAAGGATGCATTGCAAGAAGTAAGAAAATTGCACAGTGAAACATGAGTGTCGATGTATGTCCCCACCTTAAAGTGGTTACTAACACCATTGTTGTGAGCAATCTTCTTTAAAGTAGCCAATAAAGAAGACATGAGATCTTATTAGGAATCCCTATGCCAACTCATATGTTTCCAAATAAATCTACGTCATGAAAAGGGGAAGAAGGGGTTGCCCCCAAAATGCAATGCTAAACAGAACTTGGTATGTCACATGTGAGCCAACTTAAGTGTGTTGCAACAATAGCAAACAATAGGTTCTAGTAAAGAAAACCTATACTCTTTGAACTCCATTTTAGAACTCGTCTCGGAAGGTAAATTTCTACTTTAACAACTATCTACCCTCTAGCAGCAACTACCCGTAGATGCTCTAGTCAACTAAGGTATCACTATTCTGCTCAAGCATTCAATTATTATTTTACAAATGTCTTGAAAAGAAGAAACAAAGTACTATTTCATACTCAAATCTAAAATCAAATTCTATGATTCACAAAGTACTTTAATAGTCATTCATATCATTCTTATGACTATTTTCTACTTAACTTCTTAAGTATTTTCCTTTTAAACAAAATGTATTAAAAAAAAAGAAGGTATGTCACAAGTATGTGTATGTGCATAGATGAAGTCTATGTGCATACACATATATGTGCCTACTATTGTTTAAATTTGTGCATACATTCTAAAAAATTCATTAATTCAGATTTGCAAGCTCAACATAGTATTCCATTTGATGTTTCTTTGTCAAAAAAAAGAGGTAATCAGAATACATCTATGCTAACAGTTTCGCACATACTGCTAATGCATCCTTACAATAGTGATATTGTTGTTCACATAATAACATTTATGGTTTAAGCAGAACAAGTATTGTTTCTTACTAAACAGTCATAAAACAAGTTGTTTCCATATGAACATTCATTGTTTGAACTGAATACATACTATTTCCTACTAAATAGTTATGAAACATGTTATTTTCAAACTAATAGTTTATTGAGCAAAGATCATTTTCAACATAATAGTGTTGCTTGTAAAGAATAATCATCATTACATCAACATATTACTGTTTCAAACTAAATAGTTACACTAAAAACAAATACTTTTGTTTACTTTGTTGATCTCAAGTAGCTTACATGCTAAGAGTTTCACTTACAAGTAAATGTTTTCTATTTAACAACAAAATGGATTTTCCACTATGTTCTGCAAATAACAAATCAATCCATCCTAGTTCATTATTCAAATTCTCGCACACTTTCGTCATTGGAAAATTCAATAAGCAACAAAAATATCATAAAGAAACTAGGTTCAACATGTTTGTCAAGCAAATAATTACAATCTAATTATGCATATAATTTTTAGGTTAAATCAATACTTGTGCCTTTTCAGGCTACAACAACATCCATGGTTGCTTCTAATCAATCAGCCTCCATGGTCATGGGTCTTCTTACTAAGCACCAATGATAAAATGATAAAATGCCCATAAGGGCTTGTTGTTAAAAGAAAACATGCATGCAATAACATTGGACATGTAGAATTTTATCTGTATAATTTACACATTCGGGGTTAGCCTGTCAAATAATATTGATGATCTCCAAGCAAGGCTTGGAGTTTCTTTAACGTAGTATTTTTCCAATCATTTATGTCGAACAGCGGTCGGCCTTTCATGCTAGACAATACATACATATGCAAAGATCTAAGAGCTTTGATACAAGTCTTATACAATTTTTGACCCACTAAAACCATACATTAGAGGCATACAATAAATTACAGAGGAATCATATCCTCCCTATAGGATCAAAATTGATCCTTGTCAAGGATTATATCAATAATCATATAGTAAATCAGATAAATCTGATAGCCTATGTAAGGCTAGGCATTCTTATACAAAAAAAAGGGTGTAGGTTGAGCCGTTGGAGGCTCTTGAGCCTTGGCCTAGCTCCATATAGTAACCATGAGGGTTCTATTTCATGTCGATATGCATATTGTGTAGGCTGTAGGCCATGAGCCCTTCATGGGGTGGTGGTAATCAATAAAAAATGCATACTCATATATTCGGATTTAAGCCAATAAAAACACAAAATAGCGACCTCATTTCCAAGATGTCGTGATAATTCTTGAACAAAAATGAAGGAAAACTCATTGCAAGATTCGACATTAGCAAAAAAAGCTAAGTCTAAGCAAAGATTATAGGGACAGAATTACTTCCAAAACGAAATATGATGTCATTCTTCCATAGATTTTTCCAATCTTGGGTTCGACCCTGCTTTTTCCTTACGAATTTTCTAGTTACCTTCTTATTTTTCTCTACTTTTTCTTTCACTCAGGTTTTCTTTCTCCAACCACACAACCAGAATAGAAAAAACACTATTTTTAGCATACTTACTGGGGAGATGGTGTTATGGCCATGCCGTCAGCTTCTAATTTTGAAATTGGTCTTTATGACTTCGACAGATTACATCCATCATGGATTCACCATGGTTTTCTTCATTGATTTATTTCATAGTCTGATTCATGATGAATCGG
Source organism: Sequoia sempervirens (assembly GCA_007258455.2). Taxonomy (NCBI): domain Eukaryota; kingdom Viridiplantae; phylum Streptophyta; class Pinopsida; order Cupressales; family Cupressaceae; genus Sequoia; species Sequoia sempervirens. The sequence goes on along the minus strand of VDFB02047230.1, from coordinate 592,605,539 downwards.
TTATCCATTCGAATTCAATTTGAATTTAAATATTTATATGTACGTATATATATATCTATTGGAATTTAAAATATTTTATTCTCATTCACCTTGTATTTGAATAATGTATGTATATATACATATATATATGTGTGTGTGTGTGTGTCCATGTGTGTTTGATTTTCATACACCATTATATATATGTATATATGTATATGTATATATATATATATGTATATATATATGTATATGTATATATATATGTATATATGTATATGTATATATATATATATATATATATATATATATATATGTATATATGTATATGTATATATATATGTATATACATATATATATACATATACATATATACATATATGTGCATATACACTCTTATACACATATATATATGTATATATGTATATGTATATATATATACATATATACATATATATATACATATATACATATATACATATATATATACATATTATTATACTAATAACATATGTATATATATGTATACTTATATATGTATATACATATGTATATATATATATATACATATATATATATACATATATATATACATATATGTATATGTATATATATATGTACATATATATATATATACATATATATATATACATATATATATATATACATATATATACATATATACATATATGTATGTATATATATGTATGTATATATATGTATATATATGTATATATATTTTTATATATGCATTTCATATATAGGTTGCTTGTTTTGGAATGGTTTATAGGTTTCATACACTATCATTTAAAGTAAAGAACTTGAATTTCCAATTCGAGCATCTTTATATATATATATACGCTAAAGAGAAGAATTTTCTTTACAATGCTCATTTTTGTACTATTCATATCACAAAGTTTGAATAGGAAATTTAATCTACGAACCATTTTTTTTCAAGCACAGACACAATTCAAGTTAGGAAATTGCATTCTCATATATATGCAAATTTAATCAAATGCAAGTCAACATGCCATTTGTGGTGTGTGCACCTAGATTCCAACTAGCTTACCATTTGATCTAGCTAACCAATCCTACTTCAATTGTGCTCTCATCCTTCAACCTATCACCCTGCAACTGCACACACTTGCACTTGCAAATTGATCAGTAACGTTCAATTCTTGATGACATATAAAATAGTTTTCATAAATTCACAAAGTCAACATCAGTCAACTCCTTTTATTCAACATTCAAATATTCCAAAATCTCCAATTAATATTTAATTGAATTTCATCAATAATTCAATTTTCCATATTTAAATATATATGCAATAAAATTGGGTTATGACATCCTTCCCCTCTTGGAAGATACATCGTCCCAATGTCTAATAAGTTGAATAAAAGAACATCATATCAAATTCCAAACATTTATGTCTATTTCAACATCTCATCAGAATATATGTCTATTTCATCATCTCATCAAAATATATGTCTATTTCATCATCTCATCAAAATATATGTCTATTTCAACATCATTTCAAAATATATGTCTATTTCAACATCTCATCAAAATATATGTCTATTTCAACATCCCATGAAATATGTCTTTTTCAATCATCAAAATTTTAAAGCATGAAATATCATAGTATCTCAATTCAAAAATTTCAAACAAAATTATTGAGTTTCTTTTCAAGAAAGAAAGTGTAAAAAGGAGCATTATATTTCTTATACATCCTCCCAAGTAGCACTGTCCTTTGAATAATGGTCCCATTGGACCTTATTCTGAGCAATATCTTTGCTCTGCAACTTAACATTGTGTCTATCTAGGATTCTAATGGGCTCCACTAGCACCACTCCTAGATCCTATACCTACAAGGATTTCCAATCAAGTACATGAGTCGCATCAGGATGATATCAATTAAGCAAAAAACATGAAACACATTATGAAGTCGAGCCAAAGCAGGTGGTAGAGATAGTCTATAAGAAATTGGGTTAATCACTTCTAAGACTTCAAATGGTCCCACATATCTTGGGGCCAACTTGGAAAACTTTCCAAAAGCAATAGAGCTTTTATGAGGTTTAACTCTTAAGAAAACCTTATCCCCTATTGTGAATTTTCAAAGAGTTTGGTTCTTGTTGGCATAACTCTTCTGTCGGTCTGCCACCTCTTTCAATCTGCTCTTAATGACCCGCATTTTCTCTCCCATTTCCTTAAGAATTTCAGGTCCTACTATGATCCTGTCCTCTAGTTTATCCCAACTGATGGGGGTACAACACTTCCTCCCATACAAGGATTCAAATGGTGTCATGCCTAAGGACGTATGATAGTTGTTGTAAGCAAACTCTACCAAAGGAAAATATTCTTCCCACCTATAATGTTGGTCCATACAATACATTCAGAGGTCTTCAACTAACTGATTCACCCTCTCTATCTTCCCATTAATTTTAGGATGATAAGCCAAGCTAAAATTCAATTTAGTCTACAATGTTGCATTCAAGGTTGTCCAAAACCTTGAGGTCATTTGTGTGTCCCTATCAGAAATGGTAGTCTCTGGCACTTCATGCAAATGGAAGATCTCCTAGATAAATTTCTTAGCCAAGTTCAACGATCCATCCTTAAGGTTTCTCAAAATGAAGTGTGCAACCTTGGTCAACTTATCAATCACAACCAAGATAACATCATGCTTATTCTTGCTCATCGGCAACACCTATACAAAATCCATACTAATCACCTATCATTTATACTTAGTTATGTCATGAGGATATAATAACCGAGTTGGGTGTGCATGCTAAGCCTTGACTCACTGACACTCCAAGCATTTGACTACATACTTCACTACATCCTTCTTGAGTTTAGGCCAAAAATACAGTCTTCAACTCTATGATCATCTTAGATACCCCGAGGTGTCCTGAATAAGGTGCATTGTGAACTTCTTCTGAAACCAACTTTCTTAGCTCTCCAAAGTTGGGAATATACATTCTCCTCTAGTACATCAAAATACCATTTTTTTTGATTTTTTACCCATCGAACCAATGATCTAAAGTATTTTCTGCTAGGGCGCTCTTCACTCTCTCGTAGTGCTCATCCCCTGGAAGATTCTGAATTACTTGTTGCCTCAAGTTAGACCTTGTTGAGATCATGGTGATCATATGTCTTCATCGACTAAGAGCATCATCCACTCTATTCTCTTTCCCTTTAATGTATTCAATTCCATAGTTATACTCACTAAGGAATTTTAGCCACCTTCTTTGTCATGAATTAAGGTTTGGCTGGGTAAATATGTATGTCAACCCCAAGTGGTTTGTCTTGAGTTCATATGGATTTCCCAAAAGGTAATGCCTCCACATTTGTAAGGAATGAACTATGGCCACCAATTCCAAATCATGAGGAACATAGTTCACTTCGTGTTGCTTAAGCTTCCTTGATTCATATACCATACTTATCTATCTTGCACTAATACTGCTCCCAATCCCTCTCTGGAAGCATCCATGATTACTGTGAATCTCCCATTAGGATCAGGGATAGTCAACACTGGTGTTGTAGTAAGCCTCTCCTTCAGGAGTTGGAATTCCTGCTTGCATTTCTTGGTCTATTCAAACCGTGGTCCCTTCCTTTGGAGTGAGGTAATAGGAGATGCAATCTAGGAGACCCCTTACACAAACTTCCTATAGTATCCTACGAGGCCCATGAAGCTATGGAATTCTGACACATTCTAAGGCACTGGCCATTCCAAGATCACCTTGATCTTTTCAAGGTCTACAGAAACTCCTTCCACTGAAATAGTGCACTTTGTCCTAATAGAATGAACACTTGGACAGCTTCCCAAAGAGTTTCCTTTCTCTCAATCATTGTAAAACTATCCTCAAATGTCTATCCTGTTCTTCGACAGTCCTTGAGTAGACTAGAATTTTGTCAATAAAAATCAAGACAAATTCATCCAAGCAACCTCTGAACACACTATTCATAAGGTTCGTAAATTCTACTAGTACATTAGTTAAATCAAAAGGTACCACTATGAACTTGTAATGCCCATACCGAGTTCTAAATATAATTTTCTGAATGTCTTATTCCTTAATTCGCAATTGATGGTATCCTAACCTGAGATCAATTTTGGAGAACATCATTGCTCCCTTCATTTGATCAAACAATTCATCAATCCCCAAGAATGGATACCAATTATTGATGGTTTCCTTGTTCAACATCCAATAATCTATACACAGATGCAAAGTTCCATCTTTATTTTTTACAAAAATAATTGGTGCTCCACAAGGAGACATACTGGGTCTTATGAGTCCCTTATCCAGTAATTCCATTAGCTGGGCCTTCAACTCATAGAGTTATGTGGTGGTCATCTGATAAGGTTCCTTGGATTGAGGCTTAGCTCCTAGAACTAGGTTGATGGAAAAATCAAATTCCTACTTCAGAGGCAATTCCATAAGTTCATTAGGGAATACGTCCTAGAACTCCTTGAGAATAAGATAATCATCTAAATATGGCTCCTTGCTATCTGTATTACTAACATGCACTACGTAAATCGCACACCCCTTTCGTCGAGCCTTCTTGAGTTGCATCGTAGAAATTTGTCTAAGCTCTAAGGGTCTCTGCATTCTACAAACCTCAACTGGGTTTCCATAATCATCTAGACAGTTGACCACCTTATCCTCACAGTTCACTAAATATTTATGCTCAATTAACTAATTTATTCCCCAAATTACATCATATGAGCCTAAGGGTTCCACATACAAGTTGACCTAAGTTTGAAAGGTTGGAAGTTCTAATTCACTACAAAAGAGACAGGTATCTACCCTCCACTCTGCTCGATTACCATACTAGACTATCCAAGATTTTTCCATGTACCCAAGTCTAATGGGTATCTTGGATATTATTCTAGGATCTATAAAACATTTAGTAGCTCCAATATCAATTAAGATAGAGACATATGGCCATAGAGCTTACCCGTTAGTTGAATTGATGAAGCTTGATATTCTACCTGCCTATTATCCACTACAGCGTGGATTTGGTGAGTCTACTAGTAGATTCCTTCCTTTCGTGACTTCGACCACTAAGGACAATTTGAGGCATAATGGTCACCTCCACAAGTATAACATCCATCACGTGGCCCTTTGCGACCTCCTGGCTTGTCCTCTCTAAATCCCTTCTACTTATGGTCATCCTTGCCCTTACCCTTATTTGCTTTCTTGTTCTTTCAACCATTACCATCTTCACCCTTCTCCTGTGATTGACTTGCCCTCTTGAGATTATGGATCTAATGGCTCTTGTCTCCCTTGTGAAATTTCTTCTTCCCATAATGAGACTTAGAACTTGAATCACTACAAAGATTGGATAGTTGTTGTAGCTTTTGTTCCTGTTTGGTGGCTTTTTGGAAGACTTCATTCATGGTCTAAGGTTCATGCATATCCACTTCAGCTCATATGTGAGGATTGAGCCCCATTATTAATTTCCAGATACGAAACTATTCATATCCCTGATACTGAGGAACATACTTCAACAGGTTAGTGAACTTTTCCCTAAATCACAGTCATATTTCCCTGGGTTAAGTTCTAAAATTTTGTCACTTTCTTGTCAAAGAAAATTTGCAATAACCATCTCTTCCTAAAAGCTTGGAGGAAGAGTCCCCAAATGATCTCAGCAGGCTATAGGTTTCATTCCAACTTCTCATTATCCCACCATGTCGTTGCTTCACCTGAGAGTTAATATGTAGCCCATGCCACCTTAATCTATTCAGAAAGGTTACAGAGCCCAAAGTATTTTTCCATTTCTATAATCCAAGCTTCAACTCCGGATTCAATAGCCTTACCATTGAACTTGGGCAGTGCTATTCTTTTAAGATCTTTCCCAAGCACTTCCTCGATTTTCCCTCTTGGACCTGCCCTTGGACCACCGTCTCCTCGATTTCCTTCTGCATTCCTGGGGTCTCAATCCTTGCATATCACTTAGACTTCTTGCTCTATGTGGTCCATGCGAGACTCTTGTTGATTTAGAAGCTTTCAAATTTTCTCCAGTCTCTTGTTTGGTTTGTTATTGGAACCACTACCACCCCCATCTTGACTGGTGGTCACCATGTTGTTTAGCACTTATCCTACATCATATTCATGTTTATTGCATCTCAACACAAGGTTCTATGAATAAACGTTCTTATGCTACATCACATAATTTCCATATGCATACATCACTCAACATAGAAGACATGCATACACATTCATGCAAGATACACACATTTTAGAGTCTCTCATAGAACACACCAAAAAAATACTATCTAATTTTATTTATATTTAAGGTGAGTCAATAGACCCTTATTTACAATAGGCTTCGAGTTACATAATTTTGATTTCTTGGTATCATAAAGAGGGCATTCCTCTGGATCATCATCTAAGTTTACATCAAAATTTATAGAAGAGGATGGTTGAGCACGTAGGCTCTCTTTTTCCTCTTTGGTCAGCAAGGGTGAATTGGGTCCACACCCTAGAGGCCAATCCCAGATTGTGGAAATATTTTTGATCTTGGGTGTTTACTTCTCAATCTTCAAGCCTCTCTCTAGCTTGAGTTGTGTAAGAGCTTGAGCTAGAGTTTTGTCATTAGGAATTTCTGGTTGAACCTTCATCTTGGCATTTCCTTCCTTTATGTCATTCTTACGTGGGGTTTTAAAAATTTTCCTTTCTTTCATCCTACCTTTGACCTTCCCATTCTTGCATTCAATTCAAGTTTGGCCAATTCCTAGGACTTCCAATTTTGGTTCAAGGTTCAACTTGTTGGAAAAAAGCTACACTGAGAGGGGGGTGAATCAGTGTACTGCAAAAATTAACTTTATTATCCTATCTTTTAATCCACTTAGCACATTTAATCAAAAGTAGTATGCAGAAATAGAAAGTGAAAAACCACACAATCATAACACAAGGATTTTTACATGGAAACCCTATTAGGGGAAGAACCACGGTGGATGGCCAATCCACAATAAGTTCTGAGTATACTCAATAGAAATATTACAAAATGGGAATGCACTTGCATTCAGACTCACTACCTAGAGCTCACTACTCAAAATGGACTCACTTCCCTTACAATAGTTTGGAATAGATCCAAAAGAGAATGTTCAATTAAAATATAGCATCTACCAATGCTTGATTGTAGTTCTGGTTAAGCTCTAATGACAAACTTCTATCCTTCTAACTAATATTGAACTTCTGCTTTGCTCAAGTTCACACACAAAACCCCTATGCGCAAGTGAAACTATGCATGATATTGCTCAAATGCTCCTTGGATGTTTGCAACATACACCGATACTTCTTCTTCTCTCTCTTAAAATGATGTGATCGATCAACTAAATATATCTGTGACTGGGGATATAATTGCTACAAGTCAGCTCAATAAAACTTAAGAGTATTTGTAACTTGTCAACCCAAATCATGAATAAATTTGATGCATATCCAAACAAGTCGACTAGTCCATAGCTAGGACCAATAATTAAATATTTGAACATGAAAACATTTTGAATAATTCCATTTAACACATCCACAGCATGCCACATTCCCTGAGTCAACTACAACAAACAAATAAATAGAAAAATGTCCTACTAGACCTCCTACCTTGTACTGCAACAAATGCACATCACAAAACTTGATAATAAGATAATCCACATGCTTAAAAAAGCAATTCTAGAGATCCACAACAAAAAAATATGATACGATGAAGCTGTCTGACCGGATACCTTGTTCCTCAAGTATTCTACTAGTAATACATAATGTATCACATTATCTATCGGTATGACTGGATACTGAACTATGGATCATGGGAATGATTTCAGTTGCCATCAATGACAACATTAGAAGCCATATGCCAACAATCTCCCCCTTTGGCATTGATGGCAACACTTAGTGAAAAATGACCAAGTGT
>VDFB02047230.1:592568889-592597558 GCA_007258455.2 Sequoia sempervirens | reverse complement strand
GATGCCACAAGGAATAAAGATGTCTAGATTTGATAAGTATGGAGGGAAGGGAGATCCTTCTAACCATGTTAATTCTTACACCGCCTTATGTAGTGACTTTTTCCTTGATGATAAACTATTGGCAAAACTATTTCTAAGGACTTTAAAAGATATTGCCTTAGAATGGTTCTCATCCTTACCAAACAATTCAATTTGTTCATTCAATGAACTCATTGATGCACTTATAAATCATTTCCAAGTGCATATGAATCCAAATAATACCTTTGCCAATTTGATGAGATGCAAACAACATGAAGAAGAAAAGATAATTGATTTTATCTCGTGATATCAATATCTTTCCTCTCAAATCGATGTCAAGATTCCTAATCCACATGTTCAAAAGATGTTTATAGAAAACTTGCGAACTAAAATTCAGGATAAACTCACAATGATGAAATTTACCTCATTTATGCACTTGTGTACTACCCTTTGTGATTATCACAATTCAATTAGTAGTCATGATGCAAAGTTCACTTCTAACCGAGCTAAAAAATTTGAACATGGCACTTTCAACAATTCACAACCATTTAGAAAGCAAAACAAAGGGTTCTTACAATTCAACTCTCCTTAATAACCAACTCAACCCATCAATAACCAAGTAGCTACTGTTAAAGCCATGACACCCTATAGTTATGGATATCTGAAATGATAGTTTACACCTTTACCAAACACCCTTTATGACACAATGTCCCAACTTTTACAACAACAAATGATTACTTTACTTGCTGTTAAACCACTCGATCCTACTAAGCCTTTACCTCCAACCTTTAAACCCAATGCTTATTACCATTATCATAGACAAAATGGACATGACAGAAAATTGTAAGTGTCTTAAACACCTTGTGCAAGACCTCATTGATTCCGACTGTCTATCCATTGTAAATGTTAATGTTAAAGGAAATATGTCTATTGCCCCTCCAAATCAAAATTTGAAAATTTTCACTGATCCATTGCCCAAACATAATGTGTCATTTGTCAAAGCTATCAAAACTCAAAACAATGATGTGATGAATGTTCGTATAGATGTTGCACATCCTGATCCTATTCCACATACCACTACTATTAATCCTATGGATGAAATGGTAGGTGCAATAGACATTATCCCTTGTAAGGGACAACCTAAGGAATATATTGATATTACTTTCTCCTCTCAGGACATCCTTCCTAATCTCCTTGATGGTCCTCTTTACATAGCTAACATATTTATGATAAGCCCACTAATGGGATACTCATAGATCCCACCTCAAGAGATAATATGATCATTGAGGAATTTTTGGTATTACATGATCTTTATCAAGATGATTATGATAAACCAACAACATGGATCAAAACACACAAAGTTTTTTCCTTCCCTACAATAGGATCAATCGTCCTTCCATAACATATAGGACCAAAAATAGGCGATGTTACATTCTCCATCATCCCACAGTTAGACTAGTTTCATTTGTGGCTAGGCCATCCATGGCTTCGCTTAATGAAAGTTGTCCCTTCGGTCATACACAAATGTTTAAAGTATCCATTTGACAATGACATTCACTATTCACCATAGTGGCTTTAACCCTTTTTCTTCTAAAGGAAACTTCTCCTTAGAAGCCTTTTGGTTCGAGCCCATGGAACTTATCACACCTCGCAAAGACTTCTTTTTCATTGCTTACCAAAAGTTTAAAGCAAAGAATTTTTTTAGAATTGTCCCTCTGCAACATGTCCCCGTCCACTTCTGACACTCCTATCCTAGATGAAACAATGCTTCAACCTGAACAAGAACCAACCCATATAACTCAACCAACACCCGAAACTTCCTCCACATTGTCCAAACAACTACAAGATAATGATAACAACTCTATCATGCCTCCTCATATAAAACAAGTTTATAAGGCAAAGGAGAAAGTGATGAACAACCTTCCATGGTTCCTTCCGTTCCTCCCATTAGGGAAGACAAGAAACCTATGGTTGATCAATCCACTCCTTCACAAGCACAACTTGATAATAAAACTAAAAGAAACAGAGGAGATAGGGAGTGTAGGCGTAGACGTCATGCCCTTGCTCACAAGTTACAAGATGAAGAAAATAAAGAAAATAAAAATACGCACTTGACAGAAGCAATGCATGACGACCGTCCTCCCCAATCATAAAAAATGATCCAATACAACAACCACAACTCATGGTACATCCTTCATTGGAAATTATCATCCATCCTCTTGTTGTGATTAACCTAGATGATGATGATGAGATCACTAAAATAGATGAAGATGTGCATAATGTTTTGAATACATTATTTTCCTCTTCCATGAACTTAAATGAAAAATCTCCTACAAAAAGTGTAGAACTTGGTACTTCCCCTAGTTTGGCACTTGCACTTGTCCCTTTAGCTAGTTTCCTACCCTCGACATATCATGAACATGATTGGAAGGTAGATGACTTGCCTGATGGTTGATTTGCATCTTCCTCACTAGTATTTTGCATTTTATTTTTCTTTTGTGTGTTTGTATGTGCGTATCGTGTTCCCCCATGATGTGATGTTTAATGTTCTCTTTCTCTTTGTGACATTCTTCTATTTGTACCTTCATTCTTATATATGTTGTACATCACTTTCACCTTTTCTTTTTTCTTTTTCTTGTGTTTTCCTTTTAGGGATGACACAAGGAATTGAGAACACAATGTCTCTCTCATGTTGACCCAAAAGATTTTTCTTTTTCTTTTTCCTTTTCATTTTATTTTTGCTTGTGTTTTCATTTTGGGGATGATGCAAAGTGTCGAGAAATACTATGTCTCTTCCATGTTGACCCAAACAAATCCTTCTTTTTCTTTGTTTTCGCTCTCTTTGTGTCATTCTTCCAGTTCTATGTATTTTGGGGAATGATGACAGTTCTGAGCTCCTTACAAAGCATTGCAACAAAGAACATATTGAACCCAAATCCATAGATCCCTTATGTGTTTGGTGTTTTCATTTTGGGAGAAACTCCTTCATTTTTATTTCTCCTTTCTCTCTCATGGCACATACTTACTTGGAAACATATGACTTGGCATAGGGGATTTCCAAGTTGGCTCTCATGTCTTGTTTGCATTTTTCATTTTCTACTTTAAAGTAATTATTCACAGTACGGTGTGTAGCAATTCCTTTAAAGTGGGGGCATACATTGGAATTATTCATTTGCATTTTTCATTTTTCTTGGTTCTCAGTGCAACCTTGTTACTTCATACAATGTGTTTTGTCACTTTGTGGATGACATTGGGTGTGATGTCCTTCATGAGCATGATCTATCTTAGCATATTAAATTCTTCTTGGTGGCTTTATGCGACACATTGCATTCCCTAAGTTGCAAATTTTCTATTCTTTGATTGGTCCTCTCTTGGAGACATTAGACACAATGTTCCCTAGGTTATAGACCTTGCATGAACTAAGCAAGACTCCTTTGAACATATTTTTCATGTTGCATTTTGCATTTGTTATATGGCCACCTTGCATAATAGAACTTGCATACTTGTGGTGCCATTGCGTTTGTTCATGAGCTCCAAGCATACAAAGTTTTTCTTGTCTCGTGAAGCTTGAAATGTCATTTTATTTTGTGGCGCCTTATTAAAGTTATCAGGAGCTATAACTTTGGTATGATTGAGCGGGAAGCCCATTCTGAGGCATGAATTTTTCCCATAGCCACTTGTGCATGTGTGAGTGCATACCAGGCATGAGTGTATGTTTCTCACATTTTTGGCCTTCTCACCTGGCGGATAGCGACGAGTTCCATCACCTTAAAGTGAGTATTCATTTTCTTTTTCTAGACAAACAACCTAGATCTGATCCATGATGGGATGGAAAAATGATTGAAGCTTGATCCAAATCTCTCTCTTTTCTTTCTCCTCTTCTCTCTTTCATCATTCTCACATGTGTTTCTTGTGCTCATGTTTAGTTTGCCATGGGATCTTCATCCCGGGGGCTTGATCATCCCTCTCGATTGTTGTTGTATCATCTTAATAAGCATTAGTTCATTGAAACCCCTCTTAATTGCATGTTCAACTACTTTAGTGTGAGTTTGAAGCAAGTTCATCCTCTCACTAAAGTGAGGGCTAACTGTGGACACAAAAAAAGTAATCCTTCTACCTTTTCTCATGTTTGGGTCCTCTTAGTGGACTTTTGGCTTGATTTTTCCTAGATTTAATGTTGTAATGTGGCCAACACATTCACATTAGGTCTTGGACCCTTGTGAATCATTAAGAATTCTAGGATGTCTTGTAAAAGTGTTGTGAAGTGTTGTAACCCACTTTCACACTTTTCTAGGACCCTTTCATTATAATTCACTTAAATAACCTCTTTTTATCACTTACCAAGTCTTATTTCAAAGTGTTGTAACAAACTCTCATGCTTTTCTAGCTTGTCATCAATAATTCAACCCTTTCTTATGTTTAAATGACCCCTTAATGCACATTCTGGCCTTACTTAAGTGTGTTTTTTAGAATATTCCCGTTAAACCTCATTAAATACAATTCAATCCCCAACATCGAGTAAAATTTCCCTGGTGGGACCAAGTTGCCACCTGGGGTGACTTAGTCCCACTGGGCACAAAAATCAAAATAATTTTAATTGTTTGGCTGGATTTTATTCTCTTCACCTTAAGGTCAGCCTGTGATGTGTTATTTTTGGGAAATTTAGTAAAATAAAGTATAAATAAATGGTTTTCCCCTCATTTTTCATCTCCTACAATGTTCTAAATCCCCCAATTCATTATTCAAGAAATCAATTCATTTACTTAATCATTCTCAAGTATTCTAAGCACTTTCAAGCATCCATTAGAGCATCCATTTACATATCTTCAGATTTCAACATCAGGGGTTTGGTGAGTCTGTGACATTTCATGTTATTCATTCATCATTCTCTCTTTATTTCATTTCATTTTCTAGGGTTTGATTACCAAATTGGGGTTTGACCAAGGAAAACCCCTATTCTCTAACCCTTAACCCTTTTTCCCTCTTTGCATGTGTGTTTTGCAGGTCTTGTGTGAAAATTTTTCAAAGAGAAAGGTGTTAAAAAGTGGTCAATAATCCATCAAATTCATTCAAGTCAACAAAGCCCTAATTGAAGCTTGGAGACCTCTTTCAACCCATTTTTTGTAGAATCTAGACTAGACACCTGTCAAGAAGGGAAGTGCAGACTGAAAGCTACAAATTCTTGTCCCAATTTTTTTGAGTTTTCTAGGTGGACTAAGTCACCATTTGTGGTGAATTAGTCCCACTACTAGACCTGAAAAGTGATTTTTACATTTCTATTTACCTATTTGGAAAAAACCTATTTCCAACAGAATCTCCCTGAAACAAGACTAAGTTTCCTAGATTGGTGTAAGTGTCCCAGTTGGATTCAACAACAAAATCTATAGGATTCCAGAGCCTCTTTTCATCACACTTCATTTTCTAGGTGCACCTCTCCATTCTTGTTTATTTTTGTTATTGTTTACTTGCATTCCTAGGTCATTTTGCATACATCATTGTGTTTTCAAACAACTTTCATTTCTTAGGTTTTACATTAATAAGTCATTTATTTGATCAATTTATTGCATCAGGACATTGTATTTAGGCATAATTCATCCATTGTTGCATTGATTTTAAGTGTAGACATTACCCATTTTGGCCCATCTTTCTCCTTTTAGGTGAAAAACCCTAGAAGTGTAAGAAAGCCCTTGGAAGCCAAAATCCTTGTATACAAGTAATATGCATGCTAAAGGAAATCTACTAACATAAAGAACATCACGATACCAAAAGGATATTATAGAGGAAGCAAAAAACTCTTTGAACCAAGGAAGAATGCCCCTAGGATGAAGACCTACAAAACAAACACATTAGACAAGAAAGACTTGTACAAGACAATAATGCTAGAACATAAAAAGCCATTACATCATAGGGTTAGAACATATAAAAATGTACACATAAAGGCACATAGTAAAATAAAGGATTTGAGTCAAAAAAGTGAAAGAGACCTCGATGTAAAAGGTTGTCTTAGTACTATGTGTCATCCACAAATTAAAAAAAATTCCTAAATGAAGAGAAGAAGGTAAGGAATGATTACTTCAAGAGAATAATGCACCCAAAAGTCAAGGAAGCAACCAATGTCGAAGAGAGAAAGAGGTATACACCTAGGATGAAAAATATGCAAGTCTTTGATCTAGTATACATAATTAAGAAGAGAAGAGAGAAGAGAATTTAGGAATGAGAATTCCAAGAGAGATGGCTCCACAGGTACTCTCTCCTAGGGAGGTTTGAACAAATGCATTGCAAATTTGTAGAACTACAAAAGATGAACAAAAGGCTCTACATGTACTCTGTCCTATAGAGTTGAACAAAAAGATATTGCAAGATGCAAGTGCTTTATAGGTCCTTGAACTTGCAAAGAAGGTGCCCCTAGACACTCTCTCCTAAAGGAATCCTGATGTAAGAGGCTTCACATAGTATGATTGATCATCACAGGTGCTCGGTTCTGCAAGGAAAGCTGATTTAAAGGAGCTCTATAGGCTCTTGGTCCTAAAAAGAAAGAATTATTAGAGAAGCCAATGGCTATTGCAAGATGTGTTGTAGGAAAATTAGAAAAAAGATAAGTCTAGTCAGGTTTCCCCAAAGCTAGATGCCAAGATATAAGATAGGTCTAGTTAGGCTATCCCGAAGCTAGAATCTAGTAAATTCATTTAAGAGAACAATATTTCAAAGGGGGTCCCTCAGGAATCCTTCAAAACAAAAAGGGGTCCACTCTAGGGACAATTCATTTGAAAGAAATAGAGAAGAGAGGGGGTCCTTTAAGTGGGGCACACATCTCCAAAAAAAGTTATCATTTCCCCCAACATACAAGGGAGGAGAACCATGCAAGATGCTCAAAACATATAGGATAGAGGTAGACCTCAATATAATTTGTCATTTGAAGAAGAGGTAGGTGCATGAACAAATAAATGAGTGATGGCACCTGAATCAAGAAATTGTTGTATTTTATACTTTAAGGTCTTACATTCACTAGTGGAATGGCCAGGCACTCGATGGTATGCATAGAAAGAATGTTTTTCTTTATCATGTTTATGAAATTTCTTATGTGTAAGAGGAGGAAGAGTAATTAAGTGGGATTTTAGAAGCCTCAACAAAATACGCTCTTGATCAAATAAAAAATGAGGAGTAGGAAGCAACCCTTTCTCTTGTGAAGAAAAGTTTGACTGCTCACAAGAAGAAGACATGAAGATAATAGATAATGGTAAATGAATCAATCCGTGAGAATGAGGTTGAGCAAAAACCATGTCAGCATTCAACGATGGTTTCCATTTAGATTGTTCATTTGAGAAACCAAGTCCCAAACTACGCTTACAAGGTAAAAATTCTATGGGGACCTAAATTCCTTGTTCGTTATGCCCACAACCTTTACAACCATAGCCATATTTACTATCAAGTTTAAAGCTAGGGCTATAACATGTTTGAAAATCTTGAGGAGGAGGATCTTCATAGAGAGCATTATTCTAGCAATGGGGATTATACTCCTCTATGGGATCATCATTAGCCTTCTTGACAGGACTGGCAACATTAGCCTCTTTAATAGAAGCATGATCATCTTCCTCAGAAGGAGGAGGATCGACATTAAGGACATTACAACTATTGCTCAAATTATCCCACGATACCGAAGAATAATCATTTGATAGTGGGTGTGGATGATGTTATTGGAAGGTTTAAGTGGATCGGGTTGAAGTTTTATATTCTCCAATGAGGGATTCTATAAAGTCTAGAGAACCCCAATCATCACCAAGATATGCATTCTTTTGAGAAGAGGTAGAAGGAGTAGACTTAATATTTCTTTCTTCAGAGGGATATTCTTTAGGGACATCTATCTCAAGAGTATCTTGTGTAATAGGTACTGCAGGAGTAGACATCAACACATTGGAAGACACTGAAGGTATAAGAGTAGGCACAATTAAAACCTAATCGGTAGCTATCATCTCACATAAGTGCATAGCCTTAGGGTCAACCCTGACTGTGACTACTCGATGGTTGCAAATGAACTTAATAGATTTATGCAAGGTAGATGGGACTACACCCATAGCATGAATCCACGGTCTACCAAGAAGAAGATCATATGGTAGTTTTTTCACATAACATATACAAGGGTGGTTACGATAACGGGTCCAAACCTCAAAGGAAAGACTATTGTTCCTAGGGCTTGTCGACGGACATTATCAAACCCACAAATGACAACAAAATAGGCATTAAGAGAAGATGAATCAATATTAATCTTAGGCAATAGATCAATGCTACATATATTGAGTGTTGAACCAATGTCAATGAGAGTATGTCTAATGCCGATAGTATTAATATTAACTATAATCATTAAAGGATCTACTTGTTTTTTCATATCTGGGGGTGAAAGTTCTTGTCGATGAACATGATATTTGACGAGTCTACACGAATATGAGCCATCAATACATTAACATCCGTCGGCCTAGTAGAGGTAGGCAAGGGGATATTTTGCAAGGCTTCCTAGAGCATACCTTGATAAACTGGAGTAGAATGAAGCAAGTCCCGCAATGAGATCTTGGTCGAAGTAACACAAAGTTTCTTGACAAGATTGTGATCACCAGGTGCTTTAGTTGTAGGTTTAGGAGCTGAAGGAAGACTTGGTTGAGAAGGTGGTAAAGAAGTAAGTTGATTAATTTTTTTTTATTCTTTCTAGTATTATAAGTATGGTATATCACTCTATAAGAGGGAGCCTTAGAAAGACAAGGAGAATCACTATCAAATGGAACATCGTTAATATAAAAAAAATTTTTAGGAGAAGGACTAGATGGATAAATAATTGATCTCTTAGGCCTTTGAGGGGCAGTAGAGACATAGATTACATTTACAAAATCATCACAACTAGTGGAATAATTATTTGAAGACATATTCTCAACATTGATCTGGGGAGGATCAAATGTGGAAGGAGATTCATCATTCACTAATGCATCTTCTCTAGAAGAGAGTGCACTGGAAGAGAGAAGAGACTCATCATTCACTAGTGCATCTTATCTAGAAGAGAGTGCATTAGAATGAAGAGAAGTTAAAGTGACATTGAGAAAGGTATCAATGATTTCATCTTCTTGCAATAAGATATCCTCCAAAGCAAGAGGAATTTTGTGAGGAGGATCAAAGATACAAAGTGAGATGGGAAAATCCAATTCACTATCACATGCATGAAATGGAATATCATTAACATTTTGAATATAATTAGATAGTGAAATCATAAAAGAGGATATTAAATTAATTTTGGATAGAGGAAGTTAAATTTGATAAATAATGAAAAAATAAGTCTTCTGACCCAAAGTAGTCTAGGGGTGATAGAACTGAGAAAAAACAAAAATCAAAATTTTTTGGATTTTTTTTTGATATTTTCTAGGTTCTAGTAATTTGCATTTTCAAAGGTCTTTGATCGAAAATTGTGTTGGTCCCTAAAATTTGGATTCCAAAGGAACAATATTTTAGTGATTGAATTAGTCCTCTTGGAAACCTTTCTAATGGTGTAAACAGTTTTGAATTCTGAGCATCGAGTCAAAAGTTATGACCCCACCAAGTTGGGGTAAATAAATTCTAAGTTTTTTAAAAAAAGTTTTGAATCATGTTAGGTTCACCAAAATGTAGAGAAGGGGGATTCATTATTCATGAATCTCTTTATTCTCAAGAGAATCTTAAGGGGAAAATTTCCCTAAACTACCTCAAGGAATAGAGTGAGAGTTCTAGAATTTGGAGTAAAATCATAGAGGTTTTCTAGATAGCTAACAGGCTCTCGGCCAAAGGATGTTAGCGTAGAACAAGGACAACAACGTGGCGCAATGGAGTCCCAGAGGCACGCTAAAGTCTCACATGGACCAAAAAGAAAGAATATCATAGAAAACAACAAAGTGACTTCTAACAATCAGATTACTAAGAATTTCTAGAATGTGGGAAAGCCATAGAATGTAACAAAAGTAAAGTGAAGTATAAATGATAAAGTAAGAGAATAAGAGATAGAAAATTATCACAATAACCCAAGTAATGAAGCCTCCATCACATGAATATCTTCAATACTTGTATGCGTAAGATTGAGAGAAAATGTTGGGGCTGGATAGGGGTTTCCCTTAGTCAAACCCTCGTTTTGGTGTTCCCACCTCCACAAACAACCAAATAGATAGAGAAAATGAACAAAGCAAGCAAATATGAAGTGATAAAAGTAATCCCCGCTCAAAGAGGAGAAATCATATCACAAGATAAAGATGCAATTGATAGGGGGTGTGTGAAATCCTAGGATGCTCACAAGCATAAGGTAAGAGAGATATCAGTTGCAAGGCTTACGGAAGCCAAAGAGAGAGAGATAGAGCTGCAAGAGCCATGAGAGCTACAAAGAGTGCTATTAGAGCTTGAGAGTGTTGTTGTAGCAAGCTGTAAAGAGATGTGAAAGAAAGATAACAAGACAAAGAGAAGAGGAAAAGGCTAGGAGACAAAGCTAGAAATATTTGAAGAGGCAAATGAATTGAAATATAGCATTTAAAGAGAGAATAGGAAGGAAAAGAAGCTTCTTGAGTGGTTACAAGGTGTCCTAGGATGTTACCACAGAAAAAAGCATATTACAAGTGGAAAACATGCTAAAAAATGGCTTTCTGAACTTTGAAATGTCATAGGAGGCTAGCACAAAACGTAGATGTCCATGTGGCATGCTAGTGTCCAGACACATTATGCTACAAAATAATGAGAATGGGAAAAGCTCAAAGTTTGATGCAAAGATGATGCATGATAGTAGCTGCTGGAAAGGTGTCTTGAGAATCCTGAGAAGGAAAAAGGTTGATGCAAGGGATAAAATGATCCTACACAAGTTATAAGGGAGTAGACACTAAGGTGGATACAAGAATATATGTGAAATTGCAAGAGGTACAATTTTACGACATTACACCATGCTTATGTTTGCTGTCGTTAGATATTTGTTTTAGTTTATTGGGTTTCTATTTCATTCATTTCATTAGATCTAGCTTACTTTGGTTAATTTTGTGCATTTATTAATTTCAAAATTGCATTTACAACATTTCATTTTCAGATTATTGCATAGTGTAATAAGAAAATTACCTTGTTTAGAATTTGAAAATTGCATTTACACACTTCATTCTAAGTCATTGCATTGCACTCTAGGTTTGTGCACTAAATTTGTATAGATTAGTTTTCACAAATGTTAGTATATTTCTTTTCCAAGTTTGCAAAGGAAAAGTTCATCAATAAGCATGTTAATCATTCATTCAATACATTTCCTAGTTATGAGAGTCTCTTAGTGTAAGAGAGTGAAAATGTTGACACCTTCCTTAATTTGACACCCCCTCCTATCTCTCCTATTTGTGGAAATGATGTGATAGAAGAAGATAAAAGCATAGAAAATCATGAAGATCATAGTTCTTCTCCCGATACCTCTCCTATTAGTGATAAAGGTGTCTTGGTGAAAGAAGATGTAATCATTGAGAATCATGAAAGTTTTGCTTGTGCTTCTCCTCCTCCCCCTTGGGAAGTTATTATGATTCAAGAAGATGAGATCACTGCCACTACTTTACTTAGTCTAAATACATCTCCCAACACCTCCCCTACTTGTGATAATTCTTTAATGAAAGAGGATACAATTGTAAATGATCATGAAAATCATATTTGTGAGAAGGATATGTTGGTATTCAAAGATCCAATGATTGAGAGCTATGAAAATCCTACCTCTCCTACATGGGAAGAAATTATAGGACACGGGGATGTAATTGTAGATGACAATCAAAATTTTTCTTCTCCTAATATCCCTCCTAGGTGCGAAGAAGATAGTTTGGTGTTAGAAGATACACTTATTGAGAGTCATGAGAATCTTGTCCTTCCCTTCCCTAATGCTCCTATCATTTGCAAAGATCTATTTGAACAAAAAATCGAATCATTGGTAAGCATGAAACTCATAATTTTTCTTCTCTTGATGCCTCCCCTATTTGTGATGAAGCTACTTTACAAAATCTAACAATGGAATGTAATGAACCTTTTGTTTACTCCTCTCCTAAAAGCTCTCCTACTAGGGTATATATTATGGCACAAGAGAATGAGACCTTAGAAAACAAGGATGAAATCATGAACAATCATAACAATCAAATTTGTTCCTCTCCTAATATCTCTCCTTTTTGTGATGAAGATATTTTTGTGTTAGAAGAACCGATTGATGAGAGTTGTGAGAGTCCTACTTTCCTCTCTTCCCCTAGGGAAAACATTATTGAACAAGATAATGCCATCATTGATAACCAAGAAAATCCAACCATTGATAACTCCCTTGCATGTGATGAAATCATTTTAGAAGAACCAACCTTTGAATGTCATAAACGTCTAGGTTGTAGTTCTCCTAAAAACTCTCCAACTAGGGAGGATATCATGGTGCAAGAAAATGAAAACATTGACACGTGTATTTCAAACAATAGTGATATGGTTTCCTTAGATGAAGATGATGAAGTGACATTAGACTCTCCTTCACTAAGGGATCATGAAAATAAGGACAAGTCTTATGAGGCTATGCACATTAGATATCCCTTGAAGTATTCTCTTGAGCCTAAACTTATCCTTTACCCACCCTCAAACCAACCAAAAACTCAAAAAAACCTATCCTCATCCTCTAACCACCTAAGAACAATGTCTCACGACAATCAAATTATAATACCATTGCTCATACATATAACACTAGAAACAATCTGCAACCAAGACAAACACCTTCAACATCCCTCCCATTGCCTAACCCTATCTTGCCTAGTGCCCCTCATTTTCCTTTACATAACGAAAAGGAGTATAACCTTGTTGAACAACTTAAGAATACTCTTGCTAAGATATCATTATGGGACTTTATTCAAGCCTCACCTAGTTATCATAACATGCTTCAAAGTGCCTTTCAACAAGTTTCTACCCACCTAATGTGCAATCGAATGATGTGGCAGCTCAAATTCAAGCTATAACTTCGGTTAACTTAGACATTAATTTACATCAAGATGAGTTACCTTTGTTAGAAGTGCAAACAAAAAATGAAGCTTTTATGATAATAGCTCAATATAATAGAACATGGATAAAGTTAACCCTTGTTGACAATGGCTCAACCCTTAATGTGTGTAGTGTAACCCTTTTGGATAAGCTCGACATGGATAAATCAAGAATTAAACCTGATTCCTTATCAATTCAAGGATTTGAAAATGTAGGAAAAATATCGCTTGGTGTAATAACTTTTTCTATTACAACTGGAAAGGCCACGTTACAAACTCCTATTCATGTTATGCCTCATGATCTTTCATATAATATTCTTTTAGGAAGGCCATGGATTCATGCAATGAATGAATGGGGTTCTTTCTACCCTTCATCATAAAATGAAGTATGTCTACAACAACAAAGTGTATACAATCAAAGCTGACCTTCAACCAAATAGTTGTTTGAACATTGAGAAAGGCAAGGAAAATACTTTGAAGACATTGATAACAACCGTAAAAGTGGACCCGTGCAAGAGAAAGAAAAACATATTGAATAAGTCATGAAGTTATTAGAAGATGATTGGGGTTCCTTAGATTTCACACCTACATTCATGGGCAAATACAAGACCATAACAAAAGATTCTGAAAAAGGGAAAAGAAAAAATGGCAATGCCAACACAAAATACAAAAGCATCCATCTCAACCACTTTAGAAGAAGAAGAAAATTACACAACAAACTTTGATGAAGTTGATTATGAGAAATCATTGAATCTAAAATAATTGAAAATGATTTATGGAAGAGGTTATGAACTTATGAAACAACTTGGTTATAGTGGAAAAGGATGTGGTGCTAGAGAACAAGGTATCGGTGTCCCTATAGAGCCTAACATGAAAGAAACAACTAATGGTCTTGATTATTGTCCCTTGAAAGAAACAAACAAGCCTTCATTTAATATCAACACTGTTACAAAAGATTCTTCTAAGCCAACTTTAACATTAGTGCATCTTGAATTGATAGAAACTAGTGGTCTTGGTTATTGTCCTTTGAAAGAAATGAAAGAAACAAATAATTCTTCGCTTAACATTAATGTCATCACACAAAGCACTCCTAGGACATGTCTTAGTAACGACTAGAGTTCATTATATTTTACACCCTCTCTTCAAGGGGAGAACAAAATATCACAATCTAAAGAGTCTGGTGTAAGTGTGACACCTAAAACTAAGCAAGAGATATCTTTGTCACAAAATAAAGGAACATCTTCTATTGATCAAGAGAGTATCTTGTTGAGACTCCTCCAAGATCGTGTCACAACCCAATTTTATTACATATTTATTTAAATATGGAAAATTGAATTATTGATTAAATTCAATTAAATATTAAAAGAGATTCTGAAATATTCGAATGTTGAATAAAAGGAGTTGAATGATGTTGACTTTGTGAATTTATGAAAACTATTTTATATGTTATCAAGAATTGAATGTTACTCATCAATTTGCAAGTGTAAGTGTGTGTAGTTGCAGGGTGACAGGTTGAAGGACGAGAACACGATTGAAGTAGGATTGTTTAGCTGGATCGAACAGTAAGCCAATTGGAATATGGTTGCACACACCACAAATGACATGTTGACTTGCATTTGATTAAATTTGTATATATATGAGAACATAATTTTCTGACTTGAATTGTGTCTGTTCTTGAAAATAAATGGTTCGTAGATTAAATTTCCTATTCAAACTTTGTGATATCTTGAATTGGAAATTCAAGTTCTTTACTTTAAATGATAGTGTATGAAACATATAAACCATTCCAAAATAAGCAACCTATATATGTATATATTTATATCTATATATGTAAATATATGTATATATATACATATGTATATATATAAATTTGTATATATATATACATATATATATATATACATACATATATATATACATACATACATACATATATATATATATACATACATAGATACATACATACACATATATATACATTATTCAAATACAAGGTGAATGAGAATGAAATCATTTAAATTCCAATAGATATATATACATACATATATATATATATATATATATATATATATATATATATATATATATATATATATATATATATATATATATATATATATATATATATATATATATATATATATATACGTACACATTATTTAAATTCAAATTGAATTCAAATGGATAACCGATTCATCATGAATCAAATTGTGAAGTAAATCAATGAAGAATATCAGGGTGAATCCATGATGGACATGGTCTGTCGAAGTCATAAAGAACAATTTCAAAATTAGAAGCTGGCAGCATGGCCATAATGCCATCGCCGCAATAAGTATGCCAAAAATAGTGTTGTTTCTATTTTGGCTGTGTGGTTGGAGAAAGAAAACCCAAGCAAAAGAAAAAGTAGAGAAAAAAAAGGAGGTAACTAGAAAATTCATAAGGAAAAAGCAGGGTCGAACCCAAGACTAGAAAAATCTGTGGAAGAACATCATTTTTCATTTTGGAGGTAATTTAATGATCCCTATAATCTTTGCTTAGAATTATCTTTTTTTGCTAATGTTGAATCTTGCAATGAGTTTTCCTTCATTTTTGTTCAAGTATTATCATGGCATAATGGAACCGAGGTTACTATTTTGTGTGTCTATCGGCTTAAAGCCGAATGTATGAGTATGCATTTTTTATTGATTACCACCACCCCATGAAGGGTGCATGGCCTATGACCTGTGCAGTGTGGATATCAACATGAAATAGAACCCTCATGGTTATTGTATGGAGCTAGGATGAGGCTTGAGGGCCTCCAACGGCTTGACCTACACCCTTTTTGTTGCATAAGAATTCCTAGCCTTATGTAGGCTATCAGATTTATCTGATTTACTGTATGATTGTTGATATAATCCTTGACAAGGATCAATTTTTATCTTGTAGAGAGGATATGATTCCTCAGTATTTTATTATGTCTCTAATGTATGGTTTCAGTGGGTTGAAACTTGTATAAGACTTGTATGAAAGCTCTTAGAGCTTTCAATATCTGTGTAGTGTCTAGCATGAGAGGCCGACCCTTGTTCAATAGAAATGATGGGAAAGTTTCTACGTTAAAGAAACTCCAAGAATTGCTTGGAGATTTTCCATATTATGGATAGGCTAACCATGAATGTGTAATTATACATATGAAAGTCTACATGTCCAATTTTATCACATGCATGTTTTCTTTTAACAACAAGCCCTTATGGGAATTTTTTCATTATATCATTGGTGCTTAGTAAGAAGACCCCCGACCATGGAGGTTGATGGATTCGAAGCAACCATGGATGTTGTTGCAGCCTGTAAAGGCATGAGTATTGATTTAACCTAAAAATTATATGCATATTTAGATTGGAATTATTTTCTCGACAAACATGTTGAACCCAGTTTCTTTATGCTATTTTTTTTGCTTATTGAATTTTCCAGTGACAGAAGAGTGCAAGAATTTGAATAATAGACTTTTTGTTTCTATGCATGGAATTGGGATTAATTGATTTGTTATTTGTAGACCATGGTGGAAAACCCATTCTGTTGTTAAACAAAAAACATTTACTTGTAAGTGAAACTCTTAGCATGTAAGCTACTTGAGATCAACAAACAAAGTAAATGATAGTATTTGTTTTTTGCTGTAACTATTTAGTTTGAAACATTAATATGTTGATGTAATGATGAAAATTATTTGCAAGAAATACTGTTATGTTGAAAATGATCTTTTCTCAATAAACTATTAGTATGAAAATAACATGTTTCATAACTTTTTAGTAGGAAATAATACGTATTCAGTTCAAACAATGAATGTTCATATGGAAGCAACTTGTTTTATGACTGTTCAGTAAGAAACAATACTTATTCTGCTTAAACCATAAATGTTATTATGTGAAAAACACTATCACTGTTTTAAGAATGCATTAGTAGTATGTGCGAAACTGCTAGCATATATTTATTTTGATTACCTCTTTTTTTTGATAAAAAAACATCAAATGGAATACTATGTTGAGCTTGCAAATCTGAAGTAATGAATGTTTCAAAATGTATACACAAATTTAAAAAATAGTAGGCACATATATGTGCATGCACATAGACTTTGTCTATGCACATACACATACTTGTGACGTACCTTCTTTTATTTTTAATGCATTTTGTTTAAAATGAAAATGCTTAAGAAGTTAAGTAAAAAATAGTCATAAGAATGATGTGACTAACTGTTAAAGAACTATGTGAATCATAGAATCTGATTTTAGATTTGAGTATGAAATAGTGCTTTGTTTCTTCTTTTCAAGACATTTGTAAAATAATAATTGAATACTTGAGCATAACAATGATACCTTAGTTGACTAGAGCATCTATGGGTAGTTTCTACTAGAGGGTAGATAGCCGTTAAAGTAGAAAGTTACCTTTCAGGATCGGTGCCAAAATGGAGTTCAGAGAGTATAGGTTTTCTTTACCAGAACCTATTGTTTTTTGTTGCAACACACTTATTATGCTTGGCCAAGCAATATATATCATTATGTATGTATGAATGAAATCTGTGATTTCACTCTCTGCGATTCCTAGCATAGATCATGTATTTCTTTTTCTAAATTGTAGATAGAATTGCATGTTAATGTATGGGCACACACCAAATTCCACCTTGTAAATTATTCTCTTGCTAAACTCTCTGTGCAGGGTCAGACATTCTTCAAGTTAGAAGAATACCGAGGAAGCGTAAGCTTCATGGTTGGGTGGTAAAGCACTTCAACCATGTTCTCGTCCACCAATGGAGGTGAGCGTTGAAGAAGAGCCTTAGTTGTTCCGAGACTATCATAGTTCATGATGTATCTTGATGTTATTCATTCATGTACTTGATGAGAAATGTACTAGGTAATGACATTGTGGCCTTAGGTGCTAAGTAAATATTGATATTGTAATTTGACTTTTGAAGTGAATATAAGAATCTTTGACTCATTTTAAATAGACATGTGTAGCTATGATTGACTTTAGCCACTAGTTATGTCTTTTTAATTTGGAGCATATTCATGTGTCATTTACAATAATAATAATTAAGTAATAATTTAGAATGGGTTATTACATTTGGTATCAGATCTTAGGGTTTAGCTCTAGGCCTTTTGATTCTACCATAGTTGACTAGGGTAGTTGTGTTGGCATATGGCTTCTAATGTTGTCATTGATGGCAACTGAAGTCATTCCCATGATCCATAGTTCAATATCTAGTCATACCAGTAGATAATGTGATACAATGTGTATTACTGACATAATACTTGAGGAACAGGGTATCCGGTCAGATGGCTTCACCGGATTGTCTTTTTGTGTTGTGGATCTCTAGAATTTCTTGTTAATCATGTGGATTATCTTATTACCAAGTTTTGTGATGTTGCATTTGTTGCAGTATGAGGTAGGAGGTCCGGTAGGACATTTTTTTGTCTATTTATCTGTTGTAGCTGACTCAGGAAATGTGGCGCACTATGGATGTGTTAAATGGAATTATTCAAAATTTTTTCATGTTCAAATATTTAATTATTGGTCCTAGCTATGGACTAGCCAACTTGTTTGGATACACATCAAATTTATTCATGATTTGGGCCGACAAGTTACAAATACTCTTAAGTTTTATTGAGCCGACTTGTAGCGATTATATCCCCAGTCACAGATATATTTAGTTGATCGATCACATCATTTTAAGAGAGAGAAGTATTGGTGTATGTTGCAAACATCCAAGGAGAATTTGAGCAATATCATGCATAGTTTCAGTTGCACATAGGGGTTTTGTGTGTGAACTTGAGTAGAGCAGAGTAGAAGTTCAATATTAGTCAGAAGGATAGAAGTTTGTCATCAGAGCTTAACCGAAACTGCAATCAAGCATTAGTAGATGCTATATTTTTAGTACATTCTCTTTTGGATCTATTCCAAACTATTCTAAGGGTAGTGAGTCCATTTTGAGTAGTGAGCTCTAGGTAGTGAGCATGAATGCAAGTGCATTCCCATTTTGTAATATTTCTATTGAGTATACCTAGAACTTATTGTGGATTGGCCATCCACCGTGGTTTTTTCCCTAAGAGGGTTTCCATGTAAAAATCCTTGTGTTATGATTGTGTGGTTTCTCACTTTCTATTTCTGCATACTACTTTTGATTAAACGTGCTAAGTGGATTAAAAGACAGGCTAATAAAGTTAATTTTTGCAGTACACTGATTCACCCCCCCTCTTAGTGTAGCTTGTTTCCAACAATTGGTATCAGAGCTAGTTCCTCAAAGGAAGTCTAACAGCTTGGGGAGATCTTGGAAAGTGTTCTTAATGGTTACAAGCAGCCTTCAACAACAACTTATGGTGGCTTTGGATGATCTTGACTAGTCAAAGTCTAAGATCTGGGAATTGCAAGAAAATATTGAGAATGCAAAAAAATTCATCTAGTCCTTAAAAGACAAGATCAATGAATCAAGAGAGAAAAGAAAGGAATTATGTGGTCAGCTGAAACAAAAGAGAAAAATCATGGAAGATGATCAACATAGTCAAGTTTTGAAAGAGAAAATAGAAGACTGTGAAAAGTTTTCCCAAGATAATTCTGCCTTGAAGCATGAGATGGGACCTATCATGATGAAGATGACTAAGGAATTTGAGGATAGAAAGAAGAATGAAGAAAAGCTTGCACAATATCTAAAAGAAAATTCCAAACAATGCAGTCGATTGGAAAATGAATTAGAGCAATCTAAGAACAATGAAGAGGAGATTGAAATACAACTTGATGATCTTAGAAATGAACTTGTTGCTGCAAATGAGTATAAGGAGAAATTCAATGCAAGCTCAGCCAAACTTGATGAAATAATCAAGGGATAGAGGACTAATGGTGACCGATGAGGTCTTGGAAATGAAGAAGGAGAAAGCACCGGATTTAGACATAGGAGCTCTAGACAAAATAATCCTGGACAAGGAAAATTTAGACAAGGAAACCAGATGAAAGTACCTAGAAGGAAACTAGTAAGGAAACTTAATGCTCAAATATTTAATGGCTATTGTTATACCTGCAACAAATTTGGTCATATGGCTTCTCAGTGTAGGAGTAAGGTGAATGCAAGTGGATCATCATTCCCAGGTCAGTGTTTTAATTGCTATAAGTATGGACATAAGTCAAGTGAATGCAAAATTATGATAAACAACTTTCACAGAGATGTTAGATGCTATGCATGCCATAGATTTGGGCATATTGCTAACCAATGCAGATCAAGACAAATTCAATGGAACAATTGGCCTAGATAGAGAAGTGTTGTGTGCTATAGTTGCAACAAATTTGGTCACACTTCTAGATTCTATTAGAACAAAAGAGGACTGGTAAAATAGAACATGCAACCTGATGCTAAAGGAAAAGGGAAAGTCACTATTGATGAGATCAAGAAGAAAATGCAGAAGGAATGGGTGAAGAAGAATCCCCCTGTAGAAGAAAATGGATCCACACCAGAAGCCACTTCTAGTAATACTTCAGGAAATTGGTCTCAGGCCTTTACCATAGGGGGAGCTATTAAGAAAAACTCCTAAACCCCCTACAAGTGGTTGGTACTAGAATTTGGATGAGTCCAGTTGATACCTCTCAGCATTGTGAAATGAATCTATGACATTAGTGAAGAATATTGGAGATCATAAGAATTATCTGTCTCAAAACATAAAAGATAGTAAAACAGTTGAGTTAGGGCAAGGGAATTTATTGCAAAAGTAAAATGTTAGGTTTGAGGACAATAAAAGAATGACTTCCACCCTCATTTTCCATTCTACATTTAGAAGAAAGAGGTCTGGAGAGCTTTGAGGTGATTATTGTCAAATTGAGGAGAGATTCAAGTATAAGAGGAGAATTTGCGATCAAATTCCATTTTCATCTCCGAAAGGTATTTATTGCAAAACTTGTAAATTTGTGTGCTCGCAATTATGTCTACTCCTCTTTTAGTCAAAGTTAAGGATAGGCCGTGTCCAAAATTCAAATGGAATCCATATAAGTCTATAGATATAGAGCCATTAGGTGCATTTTCATCAGTGTCATACAGTGTTCTGCACATTGAAGATATTAGGGCATATGTGCATGCAAATATTGAAGATTTGGGTAGTTCACAGTTATTGGAATTGTATTCATAGTACATAGCTCAAGAAGATTTTACTGTGAAACTAGAATTCAAAACCCTAGTTGACAAGAAATTTGTGCAATACACGAGATTTCCCATATTTGAAGAAGTGAGTGGGTTCGATATATTTTGAGCTATGTTCGTGATGAATTCATGTGGTTAGATGTTCCTTTCAAAATATCCAAAGAAGCTATTTGTACAGTTACAAGCTTAAATTCCACCGCTAGACTTCTAGTTTTGAAATCGGTAAAGAATGATGAGGTTAGAAAAGCTATTGGCTCTCATTGGGATAGAAGGGAAATGACTATTGATCATATCATCGAAGTTGATGTAAAGTTTGCATCCATGGTCATAGGCTACAAGATTTATCACTCGAGCCGGGAAAATTTTGTATCTAGCACAACCATCTATACAACATATGAAATGATCAAACAAAATGTAGATTTTGATCTATGCAAGGTGCTCAAAGGTCAATTGTTGGAAAATCTGAGAAAATTCAAGAAGGACAAAAATAATGTATTTAAATTCAGAAACCTATTAATCTATCTATATTTCTACTTCATTGGTGAAATGCTAGGAGTTAGTAAAGTTCAATGGTGTAATGTATACCGATAATTTGTTTAGATCTGGGATATACTATGCGTACTTGGTGATCGACAGACTTGCAACACAATCTTGTGGGGTCATTTTAAAAATTTCCAAAGCTTGATGCATGCTAGAGAGAGAATTCCTACCGCAATAGTGGAACAATATAAAGACACTATATGCTTTATGATAGACATTGACCAGTATCACATGGAATTTTTTGATCCTAGAACTATTTGGATCATGCCGATGGGGTATGAAGTAGATGGAAAAATTCTGAGGATGTATGATGAACATCTACTAAATTCACCACTGGACCCTAATGAAGAAAGGTTTGGTTCACATGCAGAGAAAATCCTACAAGTTCATTCTGATTTGAGAAAGCCCATATCAATTAGAAAGGTAAGAAAGGAGACAAAAATCCTTGCAGAGAAAATGGGTCTTCTAGCTAAAAAACTGAAAGAAATAAGGAGACAAAGAGATGAAGCTGAAGCAGCTAGAAAGAAGGAAAAGGAAACATCAGCTGGTCTAGGAACATCTTCTACTAGAACAACTAGGAGTTCTCCTACAACACAGTCTAATCAAGCCAAAAACTCCAGAAGAAGGAAGAAAAATAAAAGCTCAAGAACTTACAAAGCTACATTGACAGATGAAGAGGAAGAAATTGGCTCCGAAGAAGTAGTAAGAGAGTTAAAGGCTTCTGGGACTCATGCGTTCAAACTTAACAAGAGAAAACCTTCTGGAAAAGGTAAAGAAGCAAAGAAAAGGACCAAAGTCGACAAGCCCAACATGACAGTTGAGGAAGTTGAAGATGTAGTAGTAAATGATGGAAATATCATACCACTTTGTGACCTGTATGAGACTTTTGATGATTCTGGTAAGAAGATTCTTGTAGAAGCTACTATTAAGCACTTGAATGTTTTCAATAAAACTCTTGTTGAAATCATGTCTAGCTTTCCTACAATCCTATATAATGCATTGGAATCTAGGAGAGAGAGTGCCAGAACAAAGGAAGAAAATATGAGGAAAAGAGTTCTTGCTAATTTGTGCTCAAAAATGTCAATTGAAGAAATGGATTTATTTCTTCTAAAGTTCAAAAATAAATTTAGAAGCAAGTATAGAGTAAATAAACTTATGATTGGTGACATTGATGCAGTTATCAGTGAAACTAAGGCAATCTTGGAAGAATTCTTGTCAAGGGAAAAGTTAAGTATTGAAGAGATCAATTCTGAACATGCTCAAGGGATTGAGGAAGTAAGTGTGAAGGTAAATATGACAGAAGAAGGGAATGTGAATGAGGAAAACATGAATGTGTTTGATCCTCCAGTGTTTGAGGATAATTTGACCTCTCCAAATGCAGAAAACTTAGAGATTCCTATTGTATCTAAGGTCCATACCTATTGTATCTAAGGTCCAAACTGAGGCATTTGATGAAGGAAAAGAGGCTCATACTGAAGAAACTAAAATGCCTAAAGCCAATCCCAAAGTAGAATCTCAAGTTGAAAAGAAAAAGGAGCAAGAAATCAGGATAAAGGAAGAGAAGTAATCTTTAGTGGAGCAACAGGAAGAGCTAGATCCTGAGTTGGATGAAAATACAATTAATCTTTCCACTCTTCTCTAATTCAGATGATGAAGGTCGCCAAAATTTCCCAAGCCAAAGCTAGTGAAAAGATATTGAAATCTCACATTGATGACATTGAACTCTTAAAGCTTGCATCTGGAGTCCTACAAAAAATAATGCCTACTTATGCTATGGACCCATCAGGTTCCTCCTTGTGTGAGTTGAAAAAGTTAATAAGTTCTATAGATTCTCATTTCGAATCTTTTGAGAAATCAACTCTAGATAAGATGGAGTTCAAGGAGAAGAGGATTTATAGCCTAAAAGAACTGATTGCCAAAGATAAAAATCTGTTAGGCTCCTACATAAAGAATATTCGAAGTACTATATCTGAAGGAGGAAAAGTGTACAAGTCCTGCTTGGCCTTATCAAAATTCACTGAAGCAAATGAGAAGTAGGTGAAAGATATTGAGTAGTAGTTGGTTACTATTTCCAACACATTTGACCCATTGGCCGATAGTATTTTTCATCAAGAAAGTTAGGTAATATCTTTGCTCAATCAAATAAAGAATCTGAAGGCTGAAAATGAAAGGATTATTGGTAGAGTAAGTGAACTTAGGGGGCTAATAAGTCCAAAGATTGAGATGTTGGTGAATGCTCTAAAAGAAGCTGAAAGTGCTATGACCACTCCTGATCTAGTGAATCTCGAAGCCACTGAAACCTTGTCATATCTTATTTGTGGTAAAATTACTATTTTGGAGAGTCTGAAAAGTGTGTGGGACTCAAAATTAAGTGGACTGAAGAATGTCTTTGTAGACGTCTTCAAATTTTTGTAAGTCTCCAGATATGGTTGTACAATTTTGAAAATTTTGGGTGCCCCAATTTTGTCATTGATGTTAAAAGGGGAGAGAGTAAAGTGAAAAATGCTTTAATTTTCTTAGGGGGAGCAATATTTTGCATTTTGGCAGTGTACTTATCAGCCTTGACACTTAGTCATTTTTCACTAAGTGTTTCCATCAATTCCAAAGGGGGATATTGTTGGCATATGGCTTCTAATGTTGTCATTGATGGCAACTGAAATCATTCCCATGATCCATAGTTCAGTATCTAGTCATACCGACAGATAATGTGATACAATATGTATTACTGGTAGAATACTTGAGGAACAAGGTATCCAATCAGATGGCTTCATCGGATCATATTTTTGTGTTTTGGATATCTAGAATTGATTGTTAAGCATGTGGATTATCTTATTATCGAGTTTTGTGATGTCACATTTATTGCAGTACAAGGTAGGAGGTCTAGTAGGACATTTTTCTATCTATTTTTTTGTTGTAGCAGACTCAGGGAATGTGGCATGTTGTGGATGTGTTAAATGGAATTATTCAAAATTTTTTCATGTTCAAATATTTAATTATTGGTCCTAGCTATGGACTAGTTGAGTTGTTTGGATATGCATCAAATTTATTCATGATTTGGGCTAACAAGTTACAAATACTCTTAAGTTTTATTGAGCTAACTTGTAGCAATTATATCCCCAGTCACAAATATATTTAGTTGATCGATCACATCATTTTAAGAGAGAGAAGAAGAAGTATTGGTGTATGTAGCAAACATCCAAGGAGCATTTGAGCAATATCATGCGCAGTTTCACTTGTGCATAGGGGTTTTGTGTGCGAACTTGAGCAGAGAAAAAGTTCAATATTAGTCAGAAGGATAGAAGTTTGTCATTAGAGCTTAACCAGAACTGCAATCAAGCATTGGTAGATGCTATATTTTCAGTGAACATTCTCTTTTGGATCTATTCCAAACTATTGTAAGGGTAGTGAATCCATTTTGAGTAGTGAGCTCTACGTAGTGAGTGTGAATGCAAGTGCATTCCCATTTTGTAATATTTCTATTGAGTATACTCAGAACTTATTGTGGACTATCCATCCACTGTGGTTTTTCCCCTAACAGGGTTTCCACGTAAAAATCCTTGTGTTATGATTGTGTGGTTTCTCACTTTCTATTTCTGCATACTACTTTTGATTAAATGTGCTAAGTGGATTAAAAGATAAGATAATAAAGTTAATTTTTGTAGTACACTGATTCACCCCCCTTCTCAGTGTAGCTTTTTTCCAACAAGTTGACCCTTGACCCAAAATTGGAAGTCCTAGGAATTGGCCAAACTTGAATTGAATGCAAGAATGGGAAGGTCAAAGGTAGGATGAAAGAAAGGGAAAAATGTTAGAACCCCACGTAAGAATGATGTAAATGAAGGAAATGCCAAGATGAAGGTTCAACTAGAAATTCCTAATGAAATAACTCTAGCTCAAGCTCTTACACAACTCAAGCTAGAGAGAGGCTTGAAGATTGAGGAGAAGTAAACACCCAAGATCAAAAATATTTCCACAATCTAGGATTTTCCTCTAGGGTGTGGACCCAATTCACCCTTGTTGACCAAAGAGGAAAAAGAGAGCCTACATGCTCAACCATCCTCTTCTATAAATTTTGATGTAAACTCAGGTGATGATCTAGAGGAATGCCCTCTTTCTGATGCCAAGAAATCAAAATTATGTAACTTGAAGCCTATTGTAAATAAGGGTCTATTGACTCACCTTAAATATAAATAAAATTAGATAATATTTTTTTGGTGTGTTCAATCAGAGACTCTAAAATGTGTGTATCTTGCATGAATGCATATGCATGTCTTCTATGTTGAGTGATGTATGCATATGAAAATTATGTGATGTAGCATAAGAATGTTTATTCGTAGAACCTTGTGTTGAGATGCGATAAACATGAATATGATGTAGGATAAGTGCTAAACAACATGGTGACCACTAGGCAAGATTGGGGTGGTAGTGGTTCCAATAACAAACCAAACAAGAGACTAGAGAAAATTTGAAAGCTTCTAAATCAACAAGAGTCTCGCATAGACCACAAAGAGCAAGAAGTCTAAGTGATATGCAAGGATTGAGACCCCAAGAATGTAGAAGGAAATTGAGGAGACGGTGGTCTAGGGGCAGGTCCATGAGGGAAAATTGAGGAAGTGCTGGGGAAAGATCTTAAAAGAATAGCACTACCCAATTTCAATGGTAAGGCTATTGAATCTGGAGTTGAAGCTTGGATTATAGAAATGGAAAAATACTTTGGGCTCTATAACCTTTCTGAATAGACTAAGGTGGCATGGGATACATTTCAAATCTCAGGTGAAGTAATGACATGGTGGGATAATGAGAAGTTGGAATGAAACCTCTAGCCTACTGAGATCATTTGGGGACTCTTCCTCCAAGCTTTCAGGAAGAGATGGTTACTGCAAATTTTCTTTGACAAGAAAGTGACAAAATTTTAGAACTTAACCCAGGGAAATATGACTGTGATTTAGGGAAAAGTTCACTAACCTATTGAAGTATGTTCCTTAGTATCAGGGATATGAATAGTTATGTATCTAGAAAGTAATAATGGGGCTCAATCCTCACATATGAGCTAAAGTGGATATGCATGAACCTTAGACCATGAATGAAGTCTTCCAAAAAGCCACCAAACAGGAACAAAAGCTACAACAACTATCCAATATTTGTAGTGATTCAAGTTCTAAGTCTCGTTATGGGAAGAAGAAATTTCACAAGGGAGACAAGAGCCATCAGATCCATAATCTCAAGAGGGGAATTCAATCACAGGAGAAGGGTGAAGATGGTAATGGTTGAAAGAACAAGAAAGCAAATAAGGGTAAGGGCAAGGATGACCATAAGTATAAGGGATTTAGAGAGGACAAGCCAGGAGGTTGCAAAGGGCCACGTGATGGATGTTATACTTGTGGAGTTGACCATTATGCCTCAAATTTTCCTTAGTGGTCGAAGTCATGAAAGGAAGGAATCTACTAGCAGACTCACCAAATCCAGGTTGCAGTGGATAAGAGGTAGGTAGAATATCAAGCTTCATCAATTTAGCTAACGGGTAAGCTCTATGGCCAATATGTCTCTATCTTAATTGATATTGGAGCTACTAAATGTTTTATAGATCCTAGAATAATATCCAAGATACCCATTAGACTTGGGTACATGGAAAACTATTGGATAGTCTAGTATGGTAATCGA
Organism: Sequoia sempervirens; assembly: GCA_007258455.2. Classification (NCBI taxonomy): domain Eukaryota; kingdom Viridiplantae; phylum Streptophyta; class Pinopsida; order Cupressales; family Cupressaceae; genus Sequoia; species Sequoia sempervirens. The sequence continues at coordinate 592,570,189 of VDFB02047230.1, read as the reverse complement.
GCAGAGTGGAGGGTAGATACCTGTCTCTTTTGCAGTGAATTAGAACTTCCAACCTTTCAAACTCAAGTCAACTTATATGTGGCACCCTTAGGCTCATATGATGTAATTTTGGGAATAATTTGGTTAACTAAGCATAAATATTTAGTGAACTGTGAGGATAAGGTGGTCAACTGTCTAGATGATTATGGAAACCCAATTGAGGTTTGTAGAATGTAGAGACCCTTAGAGCTTAGAAAAATTTCTATGATGCAACTCAAGAAGGCTCGACGAAATGGGTGTGTGATTTACATAGGGAATGTTAGTAATACAGATAGCAAGGAGCCATATTTAGATGATTATCCTATTCTCAAGGAGTTCTAGGACGTATTCCCTAATGAACTTATGGAATTGCCTTTGAAGCAAGAACTTGATTTTTCCATCAACCTAGTTCTAGGAGCTGAGCCTTAATCCAAGGAACCTTATCAGATGACCACCATAGAACTCTATGAATTGAAGACCCAGCTAATGGAATTACTGGATAAGGGACTCATAAGACCCAGTATGCCTCCTTGGGGAGCACCAATTATTTTTGTAAAAAATAAAGATGGAACTTTGCATCTGTGTATAGATTATTGGATGTTGAACAAGGTTACCATCAATAATTGGTATCCATTCTTGGGGATTGATGAATTGTTTGATCAAATGAAGGGAGCAACGATGTTCTCCAAAATTGATCTTAGGTTAGGATACCATCAATTGCGAATTAAGGAATAAGACATTCGGAAAATTGCATTTAGAACTCGGTATGGGCATTACAAGTTCACAGTGGTACCTTTTGATTTAACTAATGTACCAGTAGCCTTTACAAACCTTATGAATAGTGTGTTTAGAGGTTGCTTGGATGAATTTGTCTTGATTTTTATTGACAAAATTCTAGTCTACTCAAGGACTGTCGAAGAACAAGATAGAAATTTGAGGATAGTTTTACAATGATTGAGAGAAAGGAAACTCTTTGGGAAGCTGTCCAAGTGTTCATTCTATCAGGACAAAGTGCACTATTTCAGTGGAAGGAGTTTCTATAGACCTCAAAAAGATCAAGGTGATCATGGAATGGCTAGTGCCTTAGAATGTGTCAGAATTACATAGCTTCATAGGCCTCGTAGGATACTATAGGAAGTTTGTGTAAGGGGTATCCTAGATTGCATCTCCTATTACCTCACTCCAAAGGAAGGGACCACGGTTTGAATGGACCAAGAAATGCAAGCATTAATTCCAAATCCTGAAGAAGAGGATTACTACAACACCAGTGCTGACTATCCCT
>VDFB02047230.1:592533889-592563889 GCA_007258455.2 Sequoia sempervirens | reverse complement strand
AAAATAACATGTTTCATAACTATTTAGTAGGAAATAGTATGTATTCAGTTCAAACAATGAATGTTCATATGGAAACAACTTGTTTTATGACTGTTTAGTAAGAAACAATACTTGTTCTGCTTAAACCATAAATGTTATTATGTGAACAACAATATCACTATTGTAAGGATGCATTAGCAGTATGTGCGAAACTGTTAGCATAGATGTATTCTGATTACCTCTTTTTTTTGACAAAGAAACATCAAATGGAATACTATGTTGAGCTTGCAAATCTGAATTAATGAATTTTTTAGAATGTATGCACAAATTTAAACAATAGTAGGCACATATATGTGTATGCACATAGACTTCATCTATGCACATACACATACTTGTGACATACCTTCTTTTTTTTTAATACATTTTGTTTAAAAGGAAAATACTTAAGAAGTTAAGTAGAAAATAGTCATAAGAATGATATGAATGACTATTAAAGTACTTTGTGAATCATAGAATTTGATTTTAGATTTGAGTATGAAATAGTACTTTGTTTCTTCTTTTCAAGACATTTGTAAAATAATAATTGAATGCTTGAGCAGAATAGTGATACCTTAGTTGACTAGAGCATCTACGGGTAGTTGCTGCTAGAGGGTAGATAGTTGTTAAAGTAGAAATTTACCTTCCGAGACGAGTTCTAAAATGGAGTTCAAAGAGTATAGGTTTTCTTTACTAGAACCTATTGTTTGCTATTGTTGCAACACACTTAAGTTGGCTCACATGTGACATACTGAGTTATGTTTAGCATTGCATTTTCGGGGCAATCCCTTCTTCCCCTTTTCATGACGTAGCTTTATTTGGAAACATATGAGTTGGAATAGGGATTTTTGAATAAGATCTCATGTCTTCTTTATTGGCTACTTTAAAGTAGATTACTCACAACAATGGTGTTAGTAACTACTTTAAAGTGGGGACATACATCGACACTCATGTTTCATTGTAGAATTTTCTTACTTCTTGCGATGCAACCTTTTCTTGGTAGTTTCATTGGGTTTGATTTCCTTTGAGAGCGTGATATTCCTTTGGTTTATCCTCTCTTAGAGACATTAGGCACAATGTTCCCTAAGAAGAGACCTTACATGAACTAAGCAAAGTCCCTTTGAACAAATTTTTACTTGCATGTTGTTCGTAAGCTCAAAGTTTCATTTTGTGGCACCTTATCAAAGTTATTAGGAGGTATAGCTTTGGTATGGTTAGCATATGGGAGCCAACCTAGGAATGAATTTCCCATAGCCACTTGCTTGTGTGTGTGTGAGCTGCACATATTGGCCATGTGCGTATGTGTCTCACCTCTCTGGGGGTTCACCTCGTGGATGACTTGAGGTTCCATAAGCCTGTGTGAGTGTGCGTTTTATTTTTATAGTGGACATTGTGTTCCACTTGTAAATATTTTTGGACAAACAACTTAGATCTGATCCACATCATGCTGGAAAAATGGCCGAGTCTTGATCCGCCCTTTCTTTCTTTTTCTTTCTTCTTTATGTCTTTGACAGTGTATGCTTGTATTTTGTTGTTGCTTCATACATCATTTACATGAGTTCCCTCTTGTGCTTATGTTGGTTTTCCATAGGATTTTGATCCTAGGGGCTTGACCACGCCTTGATCTTTTTCATCCTATACCATCCACATTGGTACACTTGGATCCCTCTTGAATGTCTACTTTAGTGTGAGTTTGAAGCAAGTTCCTCCTCACACTAAAGTGGGGGCTAAATGTAGTGACAGAAAAAGCATCCCTTTTCCTCACTTAATTTGAGAATAATTGAAAAAATAAACTAAGTGATGCCTTAATTTGGTGTTGTAATATGTTTTACATATTCACATTAAGTTTTGGGTCATTTTCATTAAAATTTGGCTTCTTTATGCCTTAATTGGTCCTATTTTGCATCCACAAGTCTTATTAAATAGATTTTTTTGAGTATAATCATGACACTTATCAAATATCCAATCATAATTCACTGTTTGAGGTTGTGTGTTCTAGATCAAGTGATCTAGGACTCATACGCCACCTTGGGCGTATGAGTCCCACCTAGGGATTGGGACCTAATTTCAAATTTCACATTAAACAAGACACTTCTTGGAGTTTGTGTCGTGTGTTTAAGACACTTAGACTCATACACCCAAGGTGGCATATGAGTCTCGCTTAAACTAGGACCTATTTCAAATAAAATTCTTGGCAGGATTTTATTGTCCTAGATTTGATGTCGGTTTGTAGTGTTGTAATTTCAAAAAAATTGGCATAAACAAGTATAAATACAAGGTTGTTTCACCTAGTTTCACCTAGAAATTTTGAGTCAAGCATCCTAAGATTTCACAAGAGCATTATAGATTATTCAAGATTATTCAAGAAGGCATTCAAGAAAAAATCATCAAGCATTTGGAGCAGCATTCAAGATTCAAGCATCATGTCAAATGTTTAGTGCATCATTCATGTGGTTTTGAGCTAATGTTGTGATGTATTTTTCAAGATAAATTCAAGTATTCAAAGGAATTATATTTCATCAAGAATAATGATCAAGATATACATCCATTGAGGCCACTTCATGTACTTGTTTGCAGATCTACAAGGTTTCAAAAAAGGTTTTGTTGTTTCATCTTATGTTTCATGTTTCATTTCATTCATGCTTCATTTCTCATTAAGGTTTGATTACCAAAATGGGGTTTGACCAAGGAAAACCCCCATTCCACTAACAAAAACAATATTTCTCTCTCTCTCTCTCTCTCTCTCTCTCTCTCTCTCTCTCTCTCTCTTGTGATGTGCATTTTGTAGATTTATGTGAACGTGACTAAATCGCCACCTTGGGCGTATGTGTCCTTATATAGCTTTGTTACCAGTCTTTAGAGGATTCTGACTTGTCACTGTGAGATACCAGATTCTTCCCAGAAACCCTAGATTGGGACTAAATCACCTAGTCTGGCGTATGAGTCCCAATACATATCAGAAACAACAATTTTCATAGTTTTTAGATCTTGTTTAGTCATCTTTGATTCTCCAAGTACTTTCCTGTATATTTTTGTTTAGCTATCTAATTTCATATTCTAAGTTTCTAGGGTTTAGTGTATTCATGTTTGCATTTCTCCCTAGAAGCTTCATTTAATGGTGAACCCCTTTTTAATCACACCTAAGAAAACACCCTTGTCCTAGTACTTCCCTCAATTGAATCATTGGGTGGAAGTGTCTAGGGTTTCCTTTAATGAACTAAGAGTGAAATAGGTCCTCCTAATTGTTCCATCTCCTAAAAGGTGGAACCTTATTTCCTTCGGTTTAATTATAATTCACAAGGTCAACATGATCATAACACTTCCAATTCTCTTAATACTTTGATTCCAACTTCAAAGGTAGAAAATATTCAAGTTGATGGTAATCCAAAACTCTTTGATGATGGTCGAGGGATATTAGACTTTACACCTTCTTTCAAAGGGGAGTCTCAAATATCTCCCTAAAGGTCCAAAGAGTCCAATACAAATGATTCATATTCAATTTTTTTTTGAGGCTGATTTGGGGGCATTAGATTTTACACCCTCCTTTATGGGAGAGTATAAAATCTCATAATCTAAACCTAAAGAGGCTTGTGTGTGTATGACATCTTGTGATAAGAAAGAAAGCTATTATTCATAAGAGAAAGCAATGTCCCCTACTATAGATCAAGATAATATATTGTCAAGGATTCTTAAAGCCCACCTAATTTCTCTTCCTCCAAGAACACAAAATAAATTCTACAAAAAAAACTCATATTGTGTATCATTGAGTGCATGGTAATTCTACCAATGAATGTAAGGCCTTGAGTAATAAAATACATCTTAAGGATTTTGGTGCTCTTCCTTGTGTTGATGCACTTGATTCCTCTAAAAGAAATGATCTTCATCCTATCGTGTGTGTCTCTCATTTTACCTTTTCTAGGGGAATCACCTAGTGAATATTAGACTTCACTAGCTCGTGTGTCTCCCGGTTTGTGATTCACCTTACAAATATTAGACTTTGCTATGGTGTGAGTCATAAAAACCTTTTAACATAGCCACAAGTAGCATAATACAAATTTCTTTCCAAAGGAGCCATGGGTTCATGAGTGATGTAGCATAAAATAACTTGCTAGTCCTCATATGAGCTAACATTCATTCGATGGATGAAGTTTGGTATTTGAAACAATTTAAGACTAAGGTCTCTTTGCCTTACCGACTCAAATATTTAGTACTAACCTTGTGTTTAATTATTTGTTTCCTGTTATGTGTTTTATGTGTCTTCTTTTTGTTTACATCATGTTTTTTCTCACTTTATTGTCATCTTTATGTTCCATTGTACCATGTGTTTTCATCGTGTATGCTTCATGTTTTCTGACATGTATGTTTGTGTATGTTTTCTTGCTGCATATCATACATATGTGTGTGTGTTCCTTTGTGCTTATGTTGGTTTTCCATGGGATCTTGGATCTTGGGGGCTTGGCCATCTCCCTCGATCCTTTGTCATCCTATCTCTTCAACATTTGTATAATTGAACCCCTCTTGACATATATTTCTCTACTTAGTATGAGTTTGAGTGTAATTTCACACTCTCACTAAAGTGGGGGCTAAATATAGCATAGAAAATTTTCACCCTTAATAATTTCACATTATATTCCCCCCCCTAAATTAATGAGCCTAATTGAGTCCCTAATTTCCTAAATTATGAACACTAAAGCTTATTTTATTGTTTCCCAAAGAATTGCAAGCATTGAATAAATACAAATAAATAATGTTATGATCCTGAAACTTAATGTCCTAGTAGATAGGGATAGGACCCATATGCCCATGGGCATATGGGTCCCCCTATCTTGTCGGGGGCCAATTTTTAATATGTAGTTGGTGGAATTTTAACATTTAGAATTCAAATTTTAAGTGTCAGCTTTCGAGATCTAATTTTTGGGAAATTAGAACAATTGCATATAAATACCTAGTTATTGCATCATTTGAAATCTAAGGATTATTAACAAGCTAGAGGTGAACATTAAGAAAATTCAAGAGCAACAATTCAAATCTATATTGCAACAATTCAAGATCTAAGCATCACATGTCAAATTGTATGTGAGTTCATGTTGTTATATTATCATTGTTTTGTGAAGGCTAAACCTTTTTGTAGGTCTCTAAAGCATTCAAGCATTCAAGCAAGCTAGATCCAAGACCTTGAAGTGATGTGTATGACTTTAGTCCTTCAAGGAAGCCATTGAAGGGTGGTGAGTTGCAACATTGGGTAATTTGATCATTCCCTCCTTTTAATTATCATTTCTATCATTGACATTGCCATTGTGGAAGTGGAAACACTTACACAAGGTTTGACTAAGGAAAGCCCCTAAAATGGCCCAACATTTCCTCTCTTTGTGAATGTGCAAATCTTAGGTTGAAGAAGATTAAAGGAAAGTTGAAGAAAAATTATCCATTGTTACATTTGAAGCCCTACATCTTACCAAATCACAAAAACTCACAATTATTTGATAGTTTTTTGACAATTTTGCAAGTGGAAATGGAAGTCTCATAGCTGCCACTAGAAGACCCCAAAAGTTGAGCAGAACCCCTATCAAGAATTTATACACATCTTGGTGATTATGTCCTTATATAGTGGTTGAAAGATGCTTCTCTGGATTGGTATATATCACTCTGCACTCCTCATATCCACTTGCAAACTAGTATTTCAGTTTGTGCATTATCAAGATCTTGCAATTTACATATTAGGGAACATAGTCTAATTAAGTTAATCATCCCAAATCATTTACAATCCATTCCCATCCTCAATTAGATATAGATCTAGGTCTAATTGATTCACCTTCATGGTTGATAGTCAATCTATACACCTTGTTGATCTACATCTTAATGTAACTTGGAAAAAGGCCCATTTCATCGTAGGTTCTTTACATTTAGGACTTAGGATCCCCTTTTCTATATTATAGTTATAAGATCTTGGACAACTTGGTTTTCCCTATTTGGGTTGTAGTTTAGTCTTGATTTCAGCTGTGGGCTTGTAGATCTGTGCTTATTCCCTTATTTAGATGATGTGTTTGGTGTAAATGTCTAGATGGTTATATGGATTTCAGATTTACAAAGATGGTTTTACATGTTAACTAAAATATGTGGTATGTAGATCTATGATGAGACTATATTCAGGGTGTTCTAGATGAAGACAATTACAAGTTTACATGGCTTCTTGGAGGATTCTTATTGATCTATGGTTACTCCTATGTGGGTTTATTTTGGAAAATTAGATCTAGCATTGATTTTGATGTTTGAGTCTTGAAAATCCACATGTTCTACTTGAATATATCTATTTTGCATGATACTAATGTGGGGTTGAATCTATTTTTTAGTTATTTAAGATTGGAGCACTGATTATGTATTTATCCTTTGAGATATTGCATATTTGTAGATCTTATAAAATTGCCTGATGTGGATTCTGTTTGGTGGACCATATTCTTGGTCACCATTATTACATTGGTATGCTTATTGCAGTGAGAGATGGTTATTGGGAGTACCTGATATAGTTGTTCATTTCAATCTATAATAGTTGTTTATGGTTGATGATGTTTTCTGCACAACAACAACTCAGACAGAATATGGAAATCCTACCTCTCTTGAAAGGTAAATATCTATTAGCAAGCCTCAAGAGATAACCCCAAGGTCTCTAATGTTAGGTATTGAAAATGAAAAAACAACTCAGTGATAAATGTGAAAATACTAGTAATTACAAGGGACCTTACAAAACAAATGCTGAAAACTTCAGACTTATCAAATCTTGCAATACAATGATACTTTTGATCCTAAAACCTAATTAAAATTTTAAAAGAAATAGCAAAAGATAAGGGTTTATAGAGATCTTAAAACTAAACTAATTTCTAAGACCAACAATGCAAATGATTAAACACCTAAAGTGGACTAATCCTTCAAAACCAATTTCTGCTTAACCCAAATCAAATAGGCAATCTCACGAAAATAGTGCAATCTTCTAAGGAATTAAAGATTTTTAGATGATGAAGAATTCACCCAATTCAACCTTATTTATCAATTGAAATGAATAAATACCCAAAATTGAACTTAACACACAAATTTAAGGCCCAGGCTAACTTTACACAACTTACAATCAACAAGCTGCTAAAAGTATGAACCAAGGATTGCTCAAACACTCCAAATATGAAATCATCAACACTATTGCATCACATCTAAATTTGAAATCTAACATGTAACTAATAATCTTAAAGAAATCTTAAAGTTATGGAATAACAAGAACCATGTAAAATGAAACAACACAAGAAAGAGCACCAAAGAACAATGTCTTTACTTATATTGAATCACCCAATATTGCAACAATTCAAGTATTCTTAATGTAGCAACCTTAGAAAATGCTAACTCCTAACTCAACTCTAGCTCTTGCAACTATGAATTAACTCTTTCTAACCCTTACAAATGAGGCATGATCCCCAATTTATAGAAATTCCTTCACTAGGTTGGCCCAATTTAGGGTTAACATTAGTAGTTCGGCCAGACAGGTCAGCCTAGAAAGTTCTTTAATAAAATAAAATTTGCATTTAATGCTTGGGGCCTCATCTAGGTTGGCCTGGGTCTTCCAATAGTATTCTCTTGATGGCACAAAACTCGAAGTCGCCCATCTGGTTGGCTAGAGGTCACATGTCTAGCACAAGAATCTAGGTGGCTACTTGCTGACTATTCTCCTTTTCTCCTTCCTGATTGGCCTCTAATTTATTAAATAATTCCTTTTCCTTTTCCAATATTTCTTTCACATCTTCAGGGTCTGGAACTAGAATAAACTTAATTCTAGTTTTATGATTTTTAAATTCTTCTAATTATTGTGGCATCACTTTATTCCATTTAATTTGTAGCTCATGGTATTTGTCCAATTTAGAAATGTAGATAGCTGCATCCTCCAGATTTTCCTTAGTGATTGGAGCACCCTCAGAAGGAGCATTGATCTCGTGCCACCATCCCTGCAATCTACCAATGTTCATGTTCTTCTGTCCAAATTTCCTCCTTCCAGTCATTATCTCTAGGAAATTGATGCAACTATTGTATATTTCCTTCATTTTCCCTTGCAGTTTCATTATCTTCTTTAAGGCCTTTGTGAGGAGCTCCTTTATGTAATTCCAAACTTCAACCCATTCCTTCACCTTGCCAACTTCATCTCAAGAAAGGATATCTAGCTTAGCCATTTCTTCCTTTGAAACCTGCATGATCTTCTTCAGCTCATCTGCAGTTGACTCATCAATTTTGTTGCAATCTACAAAAAAATGTGAAGTATGCTCAAGAAAGTCAGAAGCATTAGTGTATATCTTCAAAATCTGCTCAATTGCTTCATCTCCTCTACTGCTAACATATTGGATCCAATTATGAGTACAATGCACAAAGGAATTTAATCTTTCAATTTTTGTAACCGCATCCTTAGGCAATAGTCCTTCTGGCACCATCCCTTCACTTCCCATAGTTTGTAGAGGCTTCATCAAGTGTTGTACATATTTATAAACATCATTCAACTATTTTTGTAGTTTTTCTTTCTCCTCTGTTTCCCTATCTAACCTCCTCAGGATTGCGTGAGAAGATTCCTAGAACTCTTCTTTTTCTTGTTCCTCAGTGGTGGGACCTAAGTTGATAGTTTTCACCTTATAGTTTGATGGCCTAACTTCATCCTTGAATTTATCTACTGCAGGAATAGCCACATGGACAACCTTATTATTAAATTCATCTCTGGTCATTTTAGAAACAGTCCTGGCCCTTTTCCTTTGCTTGGGCTATCCCCATTGTTCAAGCAACTTATCCTAGCTTGGGGCTTCCTCTTGTACAATGATTGGATTCTTGCTAAGCCTCTTTTCCAACCATTCAGGAGCTGTAGATGGCTTAGTTGTCACCTCCTTATTGGAACTATCAACCACATTTAATTCAACATTTTGTTCTGACTCTGGTTGATTTTCCTGTTCACCTTTGTCCTAATGAGGACTATCAACAACTTCTCTATTTCCCCCTTCCTCATGATGATCTTCTTGTTCATCAATTGTTATCTTTTCAGGGGACCTTAGCACTTTTCCTTGGAAAACCTCAGATTCTATGTTGCCCTAGAAGTAGATTGCCTTATTTCTTGCACAAATTTCTTCCACTCTCCACTTTCAGGAGTAGAAATATCATCATCTTCTTCATTGAGCTATTTGGGATCATTAGATATGTTCCCCTCTTCGTGAATTTCCTCCTCAAAAACTTGTACATTTTGATGTGGAGAAGGAACGAGAGAATTATTTCTTGGAATTTCTCTCTTATCCATATCATTCGTAGGTGCCTCTTCATCTTGCACCTCCTCCTCTACAGTCTTAATTTCTTCCACTGGAGCAACCTTTTGCTTAGGAGAGTTCCTTCTAACATATACCTGGGGATTTTCCCCTGAACTTTGTAAGTCAACAACCTTTGTTGTAGAAGGAGCATCTGTAGGAGCCTCATCTTTCCTTGCCTTAGCAGCCTTTTTCCTCTCTGTGAGTATTCTTCTTTTCCTCACTGGTTGTGAGGTTTCACCTTCTTCGACATTAGTGCTAAATTGAGGAGCTCTCTTATTCTTAGGAGATGGCTTCTCTCCTTGCTTTACCTGTACCTGGCTCCTTGTTCTCCTCTTGATAGATACTAGCTCATGTACTTCTTCATGAGTTTCCTCATTATGAGGTTTAGAAGCTTCATCTTCTTTATTGGATTCAACTTCTTCTTCATCTTGAGACTCCAAGTATCCCATTAAATCATAGGTGAACTTTACACCTTCAGCCTCCAATTCTAACAATTTGTGCTTGACCCACAATCTGGAATACTTCTTCACTGGTTCGGTAACCTGATTCAAGTTTGTGGCATCTTCCTCTGACTAGTTAATAGGAGGTAGTGGTTGATTCTTGTAAGGTTGATAATCATGATATTGAATAAAATTTACTCCCTCATCTTGTACTTGATTAGACACTTGTGCTACTTTATACAACCTTATCAATTTGAGGGGTAACCTAGAAAATCTTCTCCTGAGGACATCGAATTCATCCCTACAATTGGCCCGATAGTCCTTTATGTGGTCCTTGTGCCTGAAAGTTCTATTAGCCTTCTTCATGGCCTTGCCATATGGATCAAAATTACTTCAGTCAGCATGGGAATATAACTCAAATTGGGCCATTTCCTTCTTAGAATGTTGAGCACTTTGAATAGAAGGAAAGGCCTCCAAAGCCCCTATTCTCAACGGGAACTCTGATCCCAACCACTTCTTCTTTATATTTCCTTGTTGTAGGACTTCTTTGAATCCTACCATTTGTCTTGTCAATTCTAACATTAGAAGCTTATTGGTGGGATACCTGGGTAGTCTGAGAGGAACAACTAGAGATGCTTGTATCAAGATGTATGTGAATCTTTGGAACTGGATGAACCACTGACCATATTGTTTGATTAAGTCCATTGCATCAACAAAAACCCTGACATGAAGAGCATCTTGTAACAATCTGGGAATATACATGAAAAATGCATCATTAGCTCTTTTGTAATTGGATGTTTTGTGTTGTAACTGTGGGTACACATCCCATATCTTATCTTTTCCTAAGGTTCCTTTGCAGTTGAGACCCTTGTATTTGGTCTTGTGTGATAGAATGTACACTAGATATGAAGTCATAGTAAACCTATTGGTTTCTTGTACACTCCTCGATTGAGAATCTAGATTGTTGCTTATGATCCTTGCCCAGTGATAATGTTTATTGGCCACAATCTATGTAATGGGATGAAAAATCCAAGTTTGGAATAGGTGGGCCTCTTCCAATCCCATGAATTTTCCCAAAAGAGTTATAATGTCATGGCACTCCTGCCTGAAATCACTCATGTGTAGTTGTTTGGGCAGCTTTGAATAGTGTGGCTTTGGTTTCAGTATCCATGCATTATTCATAATCTCCAAAGCTCTGTTGGGGTCTTGCTCATAGAACTTGATAGCTTCTCCAATGTTAATTTCTTCAATGCTTGTGATGAGAGGAAATGTTGAAGACCTCTGCAATTGATTCCTTAGTCAAATTAGCCATGAATTTTCCTTGTGTCCCAATTATGATTTTTGTTCTTGAGTCATAGTGCTTTGCATATTCCAAAACTAGCTTTGGAAATAGTTGTGTTGGTGGGAATCCTACTGCTTGTGCCAAACCAGTGTGAGTGATATTTTGAGCTAGCTCAGTTGGTGCATTCCCAAAAATTCTCTACTGGAAGTCATCGTAGTCCACATGACCCATATTGGTATTTGCAATATTTGACCATGCAGATTCCATCTTGGTCTTTGGCCAAATACCCTTGAAGTCATACTTCATCCTTTCCTATCTTCTCCTGACTTCTTCTTGCACTAGAGCAATTTTTTTCTTGGTGGTTTTGTAAGGAATGTCCTCAGCCTACATCTGTTAGAGAAAGGACCATGATCACCAACACAAAAAATACAACATATTATATCTAGATCAATGAAGTACCAACATGAGACAATGATACCATTGACTTAAGCTAATTAATCATTCAAATTACAATGGAAATAAATGTAAGCAACTCGAATAAATCACACCCCAAATGAATTAATATCTGTCAGCAAATACCAAAGAATCATCTATATCACTCATTTTTTAATGATGCTTGAAATCCATGAAGAATGGAAGAAGTCCAAATAATCTGAGCTAGCTAGGATTTTTCGGCTAGACTAAGGTTCGACCAATCCGAGCAAGCTCAGATTCTTTGAATTTAACCAATTAACCACATTTTCACCATTATTCAAGTGGAATCAAGTATGAGTGAAATTTAGTGACTCGATAAATTATGTACAAGCATTGCTCACCTCGAAGACACTTCACGAATTTCTCCTATCCAAAGATCAAGAGATTTTATGCATTTGGCTCAATCATTCACAAGGTTTGGGTACTTCTAGGGACCTTGGATTACTCAGGTGAACTAACGTTCGGGTAATCAAAGCCTGCTTGAATTTGCTGATGAAACGTTAGGCTCAAAATTTGACTAAGGGTTTAACGCTTAAGTTTAGACCTAGGATCAGCTAAGGAAATCGAATAATTTGAGGGGGCTTAGATTCTCTGAGCGGATTAGAGCTTAGAAAATCCGAGCTACCTCAGAATCCCTGCAATTTTCTCAAGCTCGCGAAATTTCTAAGTGTTGGATCTTAAGTTGTTCAAATTGATAAAGGATGAATGCCAAATTTCCTTAAGATTGAGTCATTGGAATAACATCATGAATTTTTCTTAAAAAAACAACTTAACAATCATTGAAAGAAACCAATTCATCAAGCTTGCAATCTCAAAAATTAGGGTTTTGATTAACAATGAAAATAGAAAAGCACTCCAAAATCTATATATCAATCACCGACGAAGGCCGAAAGGAGATAGTTTCAAAAGTAATAGATAGATTTATTTACTCAATACATCTAGATAAAACCCTACCTTTGACTCCTTTTGGAAGAAACCTTCCTAAAAGTTGAGAACCCTAAATGACTGGTTAAAACCCCATTCCAAACTCAACAAGAGGCTGTTTCAAACAAAAATTCACCATCGAAGCTCAAGCAAAACCAAGACCATATGAAAAGAATAAAAAGCATATCGTGAGATTGTGCACAACAAAAGAAAGCTCGACTACAGACTGGCAATGAATAAACCAAAACCTCCAAAATAATCACTCAAGAAGGAAATCCCAACACTAAAATCCAAATCAAATGCATGGTGGTGAGGATTCTATCCAACTTTGAGCTCTCAAGAAAATGAAATGACCAAATGACCGTTTTCTCTCAATTTATTCCCCAAATTATTCTTTTGAACTCATTAATTTCAACCAATAAATGCTCGTACGGTTGTCTGAGGAAATCTCAAAAATACGATAGAAGCTTAGATTCAGGTAATCCAAGGTAACTTAGATTATCTGACCGGACTAAGGTTCAGGTAATCCAAGGTACCTCAGAATTACCGAACATGCTCATAACTTAGCCAATTTTTCTTGAATTTGAACTTTTTAATCAGGGGTCGATTCCTAAGAGCTAGACCATCACTTGAAGTTGTAAGATGACATCCCAAATGCAAGTTATTCATTAAGCATGTGGGTGAGACAAGACCAAGACCGAGAGACTCATCCCTTAAGGGGATGAAGTCAGGACCCTATGAAAAGCAAACAAGAAAGCAAAGCAAGAAAAGAGGGTCCTTGCTTTCAGCGGGGCATGTGTGCGAAAACTGCACAACAATGGTGCATGAGAAGCTTTGTTCACTTTCAATAGAGTGTTGACAATGATATTGGTCATGATGCCATGTATAACTTAGTATTAATTTTAGTGGGAGCTTTATTCCATTACATAATTTGTTCTATCTTCTTTGTTTCAAGATTTTGGTTCTAAGCTATTGTTGTTGTAGTGTGTAGTGATCTAATCTTTGATTAGAAGATGGATGGTATTTTGTAATGGTTGTTGGTGTCATAAGGAGCTCTTGGATTTTTCTTTCAGATTGTAGTGAGAGTTTAATGACATCTTTGGTTCTATTGACAAAGCATGTGTAGCATTTATATTTTCTTGCTTTGGAGATTGTGTTTTTACGTTACCTTTTGGGAGCTCATGGTTTTGAGTTCTTTGATTGTGTTGGGGCCATGAAAGATATTCAATTAAGAGATGGTTATCATGAGATTCGTTACATAGTTTAGTGGGAGCTTTGGAAGTGATGTTGATTCATCATTTGATGATGGATGGTTACTTTATGTGATCTCCTTGGAGGGGGTGTTAGATCATGATTTCATGATATGTTCCTAATTCTATTGTTGGAATTTTGACAATGGTCTTGTTGGTTCTCTTTGGTTTTGAGTATAAATCATTTTCTTGGAGCTTCATGATTTTGTAGGGTTACATTTGAAGTTGTCATGGATTGATTCATGGATACTCATGGAGACTAGAGAGACTTGGGTGAGGCTAAGATATCTCTTATTCATGGGATCGTATGTTGAGATGGTTACTCTTTGATGAGGATTTCACCATAAAGACTGAGGAGCCTACACCTAATTATGGATGTGAAATCATTATGGACCCAGGAAGAGAAGATTTTCATTTATTGGTGTTGTATACAAAAGACAATCTTTTATCCTACTCTTGGTCTACTTGGTAGGTGAATGATCTAAGAGGTATTTCCCACTTGATTATCATATGCTTTCTTTATTTTGTATCTTGTATTCTCATATGAGTTAGTCTTGAATATAAAAATTTTGAAGACTTGTTAAGAAGAAGATGCATGGTTTATGGATTTCCATTTTTCTCCTTGTTTTGGTCTTGAGCTATGGATCTAGTTCCAAGGACTTATTTAGAGAGGTACAAGAAATGGTTTGTGGATTTGGGCACCCTTTGTTGTGGGAATGATTGGTTGGTTTGATCTACCTTTGGTATGAGACATTTACATCTAGTGCTGCCATATTTTCATTTGATTTGGATGTTAGATGTTGATATCCTTTCAGTATGGGAATGGTGAAGGAGATATTACTTTACACATTTTGGTACATGTTAGTGTGGAACAAGGATATGGTTTGATTTGTAGGTTATATCTTTGGTCATGGTGTTCATCTTGGATGTTTGGTTTCATATGGTTGAGTGTGAAGAACTTGGGAGAGCTATGGAGAATAATGGTGAGAGAGGTATTGCAACATATTTTTTGCAATATTTTCATATCATTGCATGTTTCCTTCACACTATGTAATAGAGGAATTAGCCACATCCTCCATGTGAAGTACTATAGATAGAATTGGTATGTCTTGATCTATTTTCATATTTGACATTACTCATGTAGCAAGATTTTATGGATATATGTCTGGTTATCCTCTATGATATCTTGGTTTTTTGGTTACTGATGTGATGATGAGTTTGCATGTTTCATTATATTTGGATCTATGAGTTATGCAGGTTGTGGATTAGCTACCCACTTTATTGCTATGGGATGACTTGGATGTGGAATATCTATATCCACAAGATTTTTTTTTAATGTTAACAAAGACTTTGTTAGTTGGCCTTGTCTATGGTCATTTGTGCATTGGTATGTTGCTTTGAGATATGAGGATCGATATATAGAGACTTGATTGAGGATTTTGGGTTTGTATGTTGATTGCATGAAGTTTTGTCTATGTTTGGTATACCTTGGTTTGAGGCATGGTTGGCTTTGATGAGTTGCAATTCACTGTCATTGCTATTCTAGGTGGTATGAGTAAGGATGCTATTTAGAGCCCTTGTTATCATTTGAATTTGATGCTTGTGTTCATGTAAATATTGGTGCAAATTTCAATGATAGTTGATATATTTCACCTTGGCATGTTCCTTTTTCTTCCATAGGTGGTATGTTGGATGATGTGATGGAATTTTTTTCTTGATGGTGGTTATCATGGTTTCTTTTGTAGGTATCTTGTTGGAGCATGATAACGTGGTGAAGATCTAGATGGTACATGATTGGTTAAGGGATGTTTTCCCTTGTTTGTGATTCTTATGGGTGTATTTACAATGTTGATGTCAAGTGGGAGAATGTTAGGATTAAGGTGCCATCTACCTTGTAAATCTTATGTCATGGTTCCAAAATCTTTGGAAAGTGTCTTTGGGCACTTAGGGTGAATTAGAAAAATATTTGGTAATATTAATTCTCACCATTGTTTGTAATATACTCATAAGGCGTGCTGGGTCCACTAGAAGTGGTAAAGTAGGGTTGTGGACATAAATATTTAATATTATTTCCCCCATATGTGGATGCCTAAAATGGGATAATAAAATATAAAGGAAATGATAAATGAGTGACTATTGGGATTTTCCAAGTGGGTGCTTGGAAAGAGAAAATATGTGTCACTTGGTTTTCCATCATTTATTACATTTAATGTAATGTTTATCTCTCATGTTTGGGTGCCCAAGTTGGAGGGAAAGTATTGAAGCCAAAACTGGTGTCCTTTCACATACTGAGGAGGTAACCCAAAGGTTGGGGATGTTTGGAATGAAGGGTCATCTTTGGGTGCCATGTTTGGAGCATTAGATGCCTTCAAAAGTCTATAAAATCAACCTTTTGGATGTAGAATTGGGAGCCACAATTGGATGTAGTGAACTACTTTGCAGGAACAACTAGGACATGTTGAGATATGAGGAGGTTGTTCACAAGTATACAAGTGCTTCCATGGTGGAGGGAAAGAGGAGAATGGGAATGGTTGTATTGTAATCTCATTTATTTGACGATAATGCATACTTAGCCTCTCTTCTTGGTGGATTTTTTTCCCGCAAGGGTTTTTCCATGTAAATTTTGTGTTATGTGATGATTTTGTGTTGCTGATTTGTGCCTCATCGCTGCTATATTTTTGTGATGTTATTATTTATTTTCACATAAGGTAGTGTTTATAAGCATGTTATGTTGGTTGTTTTTTGGCATCATAAAGAAGATGGATCTAATCATGGTATTTCCATATTAAGGTAACTTAATTTCTTAGATTTGCATATAATTTTTAAATTTTAATGTTGTAGTCCAAGCCTTGAATATCATCCATGGAAGTCATATTTTGATAGAGATTGAATTTTCCAACGATTAGTATTGAACCTGTTTATTTCTCATCATTAAATAGTACAAGTAACTCCTTAATAAAAAATGACTTATATGTTAACCATTTATCCTTTAAAACAAATAACTATCTAAAGATAACTTCTACTCACATAAAGATTGTCAATTAACTATCAAAACATCTTAAAAAGTGAGTACTTAAAATAGAGATATACATTATTCTTATTTTTCATTGATGGGTTCCTTCTTACTACCTTTATCCATTTTAGGGCTATGGCCAGGGTCTTAGTATCTGATAACCAGCTTAGATGAGGGAGGTTTCTTAAGCATAATTTTGGGTAAATCTGCTAACTTTGTCTTTCTAGTTTCCTTTCTCGTTCATCCTACTAGAATATCCCCTATTATATTTAAATGTGCAAGAACTGGTTTTACATCATTTTATAAAGTTTCAAGTCTTAATCATATTTCATTCCCTACTTTCCTTATATATATATATATAAAGAAATAATTTTTCCTCAATAAGAATTAGATGATATTTTTATTATTTTTGGGGTCATCCCACAAAGCTGGTTTACAATTTCTGGGAGATTTTGATTTTTATTGAAATCACATATTTTTAGAAAATATAATGATTTAATCCTTAAAATTTTCCATTTAAAGCATTCCAAGTGAAGAGGGTTTTATCAAACTACCTTAGATCAAACCCCCTTGGATAGAACCCCGCTAGTTTTAAATGATACCTATAATGGAGTCTCCTTTACACCTATCAAAATGCTAATAAAAAACCACTTTTGATTTACCTTTTGGGGGATCAAATGAATTCATTTAAAATTTATTTTTTGTATGTAATCCTTATTGTAAGCTTCCTAAAAAGTATAATTTTAAATAAATTTACTTTTATTATTATATTTATTTTTTATTTCTTGTGAATGTAGGTTTTTCACTGAAAATCAAGCTCTCTGTTCTGCACATGTGGAAAAATAGAAGATTATAATTTTTTTTTGAAAAATATGAGTGCACTAGATATTGAATTTCTTGATCCAACTAATTTTTTTTTTGAATTTTGATACATACAAAAAAAGTTATGTGTTATACGGTCTGCCTATGTCTGAATTGTAATTGGTTTGACTTTGAAACTTGATTAAGGAAAAAATATTCAATAAAAAATTATGAAACCAATTGGAAGCACTAGATATCATAGTTACAAATCTAAATTAAAAAAAAATAGAATTTTATCCTTCATGGAAAAAAAATTATGTGTTATACGGTGAGCGTTACTCCTTAAAAATGGTGTTTACTAAAAAAAACTAGTTTTCTAAGGAGATGGAAAAAGAAGTGCAATCTGATTCCAAAAAAATTGAAAAAAATATATTTAGAATCTACAGAAAAAATACCACAAATCACTAGTTTGCATCGTCTTCAAATTCCTCACGGTTTAGCCACTATAGGTGCCCAAAAGTGAAGATTTAGTTAGAAAAAACCAATTCAGTGTCTAGTTTGGCCAAAAATTGTAAACTAGTATTGTGGGATCACCCTTTGAAGAAATAGACCCCCTTGTGATTTGAACAATAAAATATCTCCATTATACATATATATTCAATATCTAGGTTGGTAAAAGTAACTTGAGTTATAATATGCTAAAAGCAAGGTTATTTATTATTTTCTCAAATTCCTATCTCCATTTTACATTTAATACAAGTTCTAGTATCAATGGTTTAGAAGTTTATTTATTTTCAATGTTTCATAAATTAAATATCTTAGATATGTGTAAGCAAGATTATTTATTATTTTCTCAAATTCCTATCTCAATGTTACATTTGCAAGTTCTAGTATCTTGATACATAATTAGTTCCTCAAGTATCACTGTGTAATGATTATCACTAGTTTTGTATGTTTTGATTAAACAAGGTGAGATAGTAATATCATAATTTAAATCAAAATATGGAAAAATAGCTTATTTCTAATGCCCTCTCTTAGTTTGACTATCTATAAGAAATTCTATTTTATTTTTAAATCTTGGCAAAAATTACATGGTTTAAACAATAAATTTTTTATAATTCAATTACTAATTTTCTTATTTAACTACACTGAATGTTAACATGATGTATTCAAATGCAATTTAAATTTGAAAGGATTCTAATAAGGTAGATGACTAAATCTACATTGATTGATACAATAATTCATCATGGTATATTTCATTGCTAAGGTCCACACATAATAACATTTGATGCTTAGTAAAGTGTTGTCATTTGAAGATGTCAAGTTTGAATGTCTCCTATAGTCTTTACTTGATGTTCCTCATATCAAGAATAACTTAGTGAGATTAAGATATCAAGTAAATAAGGAAAGATAAAGAATTTTAGAGTCTATATTGCTAATTTGAGTTTGTGACATATTATTGAATTATGACCTACACTTAAATTATAACATCATACATTTAATTGTAGTTGGGAGATATTAATAGAGATTTCATTTTATAGCCTGGATGACTAAACTAGGTATAATTATATTAATCTATCAATAATGAGTATCTTAATTTATCATTCTATGCTTATGTAGCATCATAAATTGTCACCCTTGAAAATTTCACACTATGTTTGCGTCCCCTAAATTATTGAGCCTAATTGGATCCATGATTTCCTAAATTATGCATTCTATAGCCCATTTGTGTCACTTTCCAAGAAATTGCAAGCATTTCAAAACAAATGCATCCAATTATTATTCTCCCCTGACACTTAATGTCCTAGAGAATATGGCTAGGACCCATTTTCCCTAGGGCGTATGGGTCCTCCTATTCTATCGGGGACCAATTTTAGACATTTCAGAGTGGGAATTTTAACATTCAAATTGAAAATTGAAAATGTTGGCTATCAGGATTTAATTCTTGAGAAATTAGAGAAATGCCTATAAATACCTAGTTATTGCATCATTTGAAATATAACAGAAAACTTATTGACAAACTTATGATCAAAAGCACTATCAAGCAGGTCAAGAGCAACATTCTAGAGATTTATTGTAACAATTCAAGATCCAACATCATGTCAAAGTTTTTGTGAGTTCATGTGTGTTCAATGTTATCATTGTTTTGTGAAGACTAACATTTTTGTAGGTCCCTAAAGCATCCAAGCAAAAACAAGCAAGAAAGATCAAGAACTTGAGGTGATGTGCATGAATTCAATCCTTCAAGGAAGCCATTAAGGGGTGGTGAGTTTCAACACTTTGTGATTCCATCATTCCTTCATATCCATTTATCTATTTATCATTGACATTGCCATTGTGGAAGTTGAAACACTTACATGGGGTTTGACTAAGGAAAGCCCCTTAAAGGTCCCAATATTATCCCTCTTTGAATGTGCAGGATTTAGGTTTGAAGAGGATTGAAGGGATGTTGAAGATAAATTGTTCATTGTTGTAATTGAAGCCATATATCTTGTCAACTCATAGAAACTCACCTACAAAATTATTTGACAATGTTCTAACAACTCTACAACTAGAAATTAGAAGCTCAGATATGTCATCAAAGGACCTCAAAAATAGAACAAAAAGGCCTACAAGGACCCTTTTTTCCTAGGGTGACCTTATCCTATAGCAATCAAACCAAACTTCTGGTGATAGGTACACAATCCTCTACACTTCCCAGATCCGTATGCAAGTTACTGTTTCAATATATGCATTGTCAAGATCTTGCATTTTTCATATTCTAGGTCATATAGTTCAATTAGGTTAATCATAGCAAGTCAATTCCAAACCATTCTAATCCTTAATAAGATGGAGATTTAGGTCTGATTGGCTCACCTTCATGGTTGAAAGTCAATCTACTCGCCTTGTTAATCTCCATCTTAATGAAACAATAGAAGAACCCACAAAAATACAACATTTGAATCCTAGGTTTACATAGTAGACCTAGGGCTCCTTATTTTCTTTGTTTCAGCTTAATATTATTTTAAATGACATTTGAGATCAGTATTGTTAGGTCAACAAGGTCAATAATTTTCAATGTTAAATAATAGAGTTTTGAATCATTGATTAAATTATCATGACAATACAAGGAAATGTATTAGAATTTAACTCATTATGAGTAACATTTTAGTGCATTATAGTTATCATTAACAAATAACCTTGGGTTTGATTAAGGATAAGTAATGATCATTTATCTTGTATTAAGATAATACCAAAAATTGAGCATAATTGATCAAATGCATGTTCAATATAACTTTTAACTACATGTTTAATATATGTATATCTAGATTTTAGTATAATCTTTTCTATACAATGTACATGAATGTATATAGATTTTACTATTTAAAACCTTTTTATTTATTTTTAATTTATTTGACCAATCATTGTACAAAGTCTACTTTTATATTTTTGGTGAAGCTATTGTGATCCTATGATGGTTAAAACCCTAAAGGCATATATATATATAACTAATAATGTGGTAATAAACTATCATGTAACACATTTTGAAAGAATTCGTGAGAAAAGTTATCTTTAGCTACATAACTGACCTAGCTAGCTAAAGGCTATATTTATCACTTATATGTCTTGTAATTCTTCATTAAGAATAGTTGCTTAGAAATAATAATACAAATTAATATATGTGTGAGGATTGGTAGTAATATATGAACTACTTTTTGGTGGTTCTTAAAGGGTTTAAAAAACATGATTTTCCTATTTGATAGATAAGGTGAATGTCAATATTCTTGGCTTGATGATTTGTTATCTACTCGTTGAGTTTGAATTATAGACTAAGGATACTGTTTGGGACATTTAGTCTTTGATGTAATTTAATATATACATCATATTTCTTTCATATTCAAGGATTTTATAATTCTATCCAAACTAGATATTAAAAGGTACAATCCCATTGACTAAGTGATATATAACTTAATCATCCCATTTATCATTGCAGATTACTTATTAGACTATAATGCATAGAATGTGTTTTAGATTGAACCTTTTGATCCTAAGGGAAATCACCACCTATATTTAGATGGGCTATATAAAATGAAGAATCAAAACAAAGATTCTAAATTCAAAACAAGAATGTACCTATATGGTTTTAATTTAAATTTTGAAGACCGCACATACAAATAAATAATAAGATAATATACTCATACTTCTTTCAAATTACCATAAGGGTTCAGACCACCTACTTGTAAACGCCTCCTAGTTGATCTCAGAAGGTGGAAAGACAGAGAGGGAAGAGTCAGCTAGATATGCATGATGAGCTCTTGTAGCCAATCTCCTTCCCAAACTATGACAATCCTTAATGCTTCTTAGATCACTACCCAAATCCTCAATAAGGATCTATGGTTTAACTCTTTCTTGGACACTCTATCTGCAACCTCCACTTTCGCTTGGCAAAATAAGAAGTTTTTATCCACTCAATACCCAGTCTTCATATGGCTCCCTGGAGATTTTCATTTAACCTATTCTCTTCCCATCCTTTTCACCTGAATGGTTGCACAGATCTCTTGAACTAAGGTCGTGGAATTGATGTAGATTGACGTGGAATAGTCTTCATTCTACGTACTCCAGTCGATGGTACATGGTGCCCTTGATTAATAGTCTTCATTCTACGTACTCCACTCGATGGTGCATGGTGCCCTTGATTAATAGTCTTCATTCTACGTACTCCAGTCGATTGTGCATGGTGCCCTTGATTAATAGTCTCCATTCTACGTACTCCAGTCGATGGTGCATGGTGCCCTTGATTAATAGTGTTCATTCTACGTACTCCAGTCGATTGTGCATGGTGCCCTTGATTAATAGTCTCCATTCTACGTACTCCAGTCGATGGTGCATGGTGCCCTTGATTAATAGTTTTCCCTTCATTTGGTGCCACAACTGTGTGTTTCATAATAGTAATTTTAATGGTCTGCACGAGGTGGCTACAGTTACATTATAAACTCTTAGTTTGCTTTATTAGTAATGTGGGAGCATAACCTCGATGTCGTGAAAATTGGAGTGCCAAATTTAATTAAATTGATTAGCATGCAATTGAAATTTTATATTACCATTTAATGACATCAAAATAATCTAAATAGTCGTGTAACATAAGTTTTGACTTAAAGGGGTTGTGACATTTTGTAATTAGTCTATTAATTCTTTGACAAATTTCACATTCGTAAAATTATTTATTTGAATAAATTAGGCCACTATAGCCTTGTTAATAGAACATTCTTTGTGGTTCCTTCCCCATAATTATATCATGTAGAAATTCCTTGATACGCTTCATCCAAGATTTGTTTCCTTTCAATGATTCATTACTACTCTTCAAAAGACTTCATATTTTCCTAAAATTTATAACTCTCCACTAGTCATAGTGTATGGGAGAGATTTTAATAAATATCATTTTATCCCTTTCCTATAATTATTTGGGAAGGTATTGTAGATGATAAGTCATCAAAGTCTTATAGATAATAATTTACAATAAACACAACTAGAAAATAAGATCATTCATTTAAAACTGCTATACGAATTCTAAACACTTCTATAAATTGCTATAGGAATTGTAAATGATAGTGTTATAGGGATTGTGTAGGCCGTTACATGAATTGTGCATACTACAAGATTATAATATGCTACATAATTATATGCAGGTGATAGTAACTAAAATAAAAATTGCATATACAAATAACATACTATGTATTAAAATCAATCCAACAATTTGAAAAATTATTAATCGCACTTGAGACATGAAATGATAGAAAATAACACAAAATAAGTAACATTAAATTAATGTCACCACCATTTTAAGAGAGTGGTCCCTCCTCTCAATCCATGGGGTGCCTAAAATTATTTGCTACAAACTTAGATCATAAACTATATATATATTTATTTCATGAAATATATTACATTATTTATTTTTTGTGCTATTACATTTTTTTCACACTATTAGATTGCTATGTTATTCTCCTGTGTTATTCTATTCTCCACTATTTCTAAGCTATCTTCCCTGTTATCTTGATATTCTCTCCTGTACTATTACATCATTGGTTTCCTCTCCTTTTGACTACTTCATACACCACACTTTACAGATATATTCTAGCCAAGAAAATATAAACAACAAACTCAAAATATATGGGTTGATTTGCCTTGAAAATATGAGTTGTTTTTGGTTTGCAATTATCACAAATTTATTGTAACAACAAACAACAAACATTATTTCAGCTCATATAATTCTATACCATCAATTAAAAAAATTATATATATTTGAAAATGTACACTTATAGATCTACAAAAGGGTAATTTTATATTTTAAAAAAATGTTATTTACATGAGTAGGATATGTTGAAACATCATTTTTTTTTAATATATAATTTGATAAATTGACCTGAAAGTGGTGCTACATATTCATTTAGTGAAGCCTTTTATTTGGAAAAGTTGTGGCCATATCTAACTTAACTACAATGAATCTAGCTAGATCATATGTTTAACCAAAAATGATTTTAGTTAGAAATACTTAAATTCACTTGTGCTAATAAGTTGGCCAAAATTGTGACACAACTTTGTATTTTTACCCCTATTTAATACATTCTCAATGCTAAACCATCAATATATAGACTTAAGGAGGCCCACAAAGTAGTACCATGGGTTCAAACATGGTCCCAAAATGCCGTAGTAAAAAAAATTATGACCTATTACATGGGAGTGGTCTCCAAAATAGAAATTAAATCTACACACAAGAATCTCTAACAAAAGTAATCATAAACGGGTAATAGTAACTCTTAAGCACTCACCATGAAACACTAATTATACCTCACCCACTAAATAAGGAAGATGCTACCCTATCTATCAATTTTTACCTTTCTTATGTAAATTCTCTAATCAATGCTTTATTGTAGTAATATTTTCAAGTAATTGAGAAATAAATAATAATTAAATAAGGTTCCCATACATCAATGGGTGCCCTATTTGTCCGTTCCATGATTTATGTAGAAAATATATTATTTGCTAATTTTAAACACTGGATGTCATTTAAAAATAGTACAAGTAGAATTGACCCTTAGGGTCTACAAGGTGAATAACACACAATCCTAACAAAGCTCTATAACACATTTTTACAAAATAAGTAGATAATTTTTATAGCATCAAGTACAATATTAGGCATTACAATCTTGTTTCTAAAGTCACTTATTCAATTTGAATTAAGTGATTACTAAAAACTAAATACTCATAAAATGGTGGACACTTGGATTAACTTGGCTAAGTATCACTAGTATGAAAAATATTGGATGACATCTCTTGATCATTTTTTGGTTGGTATGCTACTTTCTATTGAATTTCTATTTCACTATGATGCCATTTGAGAGCCTCCTACAACACATTATCATGTCTTGGAATGAGCAATATAAATCATGTATAATTATATTAGCTAGAGTTATCTTCATTTAATCAATCATATTGAATTACCTCAAGTATATGCATTTATACTATGGATCAAATCCCAACCATTCCTTTTTGGCTTTTTCAAGATCAATAGTGATAAGGATTCTTGAAGTTCTAGTCCAATCCATTTTTTAGTTTATTTAACTTCTATCGTGCAATAGTAACATTTTTTCATTCTTTATTATTGTTTGCATCTTTCAAGGTACTTTGTTTTGATAACTTGGCTAGGGTTTTAGTAACAATAAGGAGAGATTGTAGCCTGCACGGGTAGAGTAGTTGGCTTGGACTGTGGGTTTGCTCCCCATTGGTTTCAAGTTTGACTCCGCTCTTAGGTTTACTCGGTTGGGATTGGCTTGCGGGTTGTTGGATCCTCCCGTAGGGAACTAATATTGCCTCAACTTTCCCCCTTGGATGCTGGGTTGGGTCATGGGGATACCCTTGTTGTTAACAAAAATAAATAAAAATAAGGAGAGATTGTAGGGATTTATTTTTCCTCTTTAGTAAATCCCAACCTCTCCTTTTTAGCTTTTAACAACAAGTATAGGTATTCTTGAAGTTCTAGTCCATTCCATTTTTTAGTATGTTTACCTTCTATTGCTAGAGTAGCCTTTTGTTGTTCTTTAGTAGCATCTACATATTTCAATAGTAACTCTATTTTGGTTTGTCAATTGGTGCTGTAGTAACAACATGAAGAGATTCTAGGGTTCTCTTAAATTGGCTTTAGAGAAAATCCCAATCATTCCTTTTTAGCTTTTCAACCATAGTAATTGAGATTTTTAAAGTTCTACTTTATTCCTTTTTTTTTTAGTTTGTTTAGCTTCTACTACCAGAGTTTCCCTTTATCATTCTTTAGTAGTGTTTGCCTCTTTCAAGGGTGCCTTTATTATGATATCTTAGTTGGTAGTTTAATAATAAATAGGGAGAGATTCTAAGTAAATTTTAAATTAGGTTTAGTGAAATATTCAAAATTCATTTGGGGCTACAAATGAATTGGCATGCTTTGATTAATATGATAGAAGTTTGAATCTTTGTAGTAGGCTAGAGTGTCATTCCTTGGTTCTAGTTGTGAGGTCCAAACTTCAATTATTTTTCTAAGGGGCTAACATCATTGTAAGGAAGATATTAAAATTCATGGTTTTCAACCAAATTACTTTGTATGCATATGATAGGTACCAAATATTTAAATGGTTTGGGTTCCAAATGAAATTCCTTAAATTTTTGAAAAAAGTAGCAATTCATGAATCATATTCAATTATACTATAATCTATTTTATTGATAACCTTAGTTTTGACCTTTTCCATAATAAAATCTATTGTAATCTTTAACATTCTTTACAACCTATCACCTATATAAATACACACATTCACAATTTTATTATGATTTATTATGCCAAGTGGTGTATTACACTGACATCCACCAAAAAACAAAATTCAATGTAAGGAAAAACTCTTTAGTTTGAATTTGACATTCAAATGACATGCAGTTGGCATAACTACATTCATTGTATGTAGACGTCTTTTCAAGCAGATTTAAAAATGGTTTTAAATGGATTTGCTATTTTTGTTTTGCATAGACAATGTGAAAACCCCTCCATCGAGTGCTGCAAAAATCTTAATACAAATTTAAAGAAAAAATAAAATATTCTTATCCACTCTAAAATGTGTTTTTTTATATCATAATCAATTTTATAATGATTTCATTTTTATTATTATTAATACTGAAATTTAATATTAATAATTCTAATTAATTTAATTATAGTAATTAAATATTTTTAATTGCAACAAGTGCCTCCATAATGATAACTCTCCGCGTATTTTATATATATTAATATTTAATATATATGTACGACAGTAAAATATAGACAATCAACCTAAAGCTAAAAAAATACCTAACTAAATATTTACCAACATCTATAAAACCAATTTAAAAAAAAGAACTAACTAAAAAAAAATTTATATTATAAATACTATTGATTAAACTCATACCTAACTAAACAATATATATTTTACTAACATCTATAAAACCAAAATAATTTTAAAAAACCATATCCTAAAAACAAAATATTATTAAAAAAACTATTGATTTAACCAAACTGGCCTTTTCCCTTTATGAGGTAATTTGACTAATTTGCGATGGCCGAAAAGCGCCGTTGGCGTAGGAGATTTGAGTGGAATTGAAAAGAGTGTAAATGGACGTAATGATGAAAGCGGCAGTGCAAGTGCATGTGAAGAAACAGAAAACAGTTTGAGGAGAAACAAAGTCTGACAGGCGGCGGGATGTCGAGCGGAAGGCGAACAATATCAGTCGCCACGCCGACCGCTGCCGTCCATATTCTCACGCGCTCTCAACACCCCTGCCAATCATTGTCAGATCAACAGAATACAATTCCCTCTCTTACCAGAACAAGTTTTCTTTCTCAAGTTCTAAACATCACACAGCGGCTGGCGGCGATACGATTCGTGTTGCACGTTGCGAAGGAAATAAGTGCAGGCGTTTTAACGCCTGTGTTTGGCGTCAGATTTGCAGAGCTGCTGTGCCGCAATTGGCACGCCGGCAGGCGGGGCAAAGAGATTCCTCAGTCCTGACGATTTTTGTCGTCAGCCCGAGCCGCCAACGCGTCAAAGGAAGGAATGTTATGGCGCTCTTTTTTCCGTCGACAGGCGACGGAACATCTTCTGACAGCAACTGTGATCGTCGTCCATGTTTCATTGGAGATCTTATCGTCGTCTATATAACATTTTTTTTATTACTTTACGAAGTGGGCGAAGCTGCGTCACGCTTTGACGTCATGGCGGGGTGTCATTGTCTTGTTGTCTGGGAATACTGCTTTCTGTAGTGGTCTGTGTAAATTTGACGTCAAGGTTGTTTTTGAATCCTTGTAGTGGCTGGTGTAATAAGGTTCTTTGGTTTTGGTGTTATGTTTCCGGATGGATCATGTTGAGGTTGAATATTATAGGTTATTTTGGTTTTGTGGAGTCATTAAAAAATTTCATTTCAATGATCTTTATCATTTTGATCTCATGGATGTATATAAATTCATTTTATTTCATTATTCTTAAAAAATAATGGTTATCAAGATGGTTTTTGTGAACTACCCATTCATGAATATAGGCTGATAATAATTGATGCAATATTAAATTTCATATTTTATAAAATAGAATTTTATTAAAAATTTAATATTGAAATTATATATATTTGATTCATAATACACAACCGAAGTTGCATGGATTGTATTGATATTTTTATAATATATTAAATTATGATATTTTATCATTAGTATAAATGTAAACTATAATATATACATAACATTAAATTTGAAATCTCCTCACAAGTTTGTACAATAATGTAATGTCGTAAAATTGCACCTCTTGCAATTTCACATACATTCTTGCATCCGCTTTAGTGCTCACTCCCTTAGAACCTTTGTAGGCTCATTTTAGCCTTTGCATCAACCCTTTTCCCCTCTCAGGATGCTCAAAGACCCTTTTTCAGCAGTTATCCCTTGTGCGTCAGCTTTGCTTCGAACCTTGTGCTTTTCCCGCTTTCGTCATTTTGTAGCGTGATGTGTCTAGACACAAGCATGCCGCTAGCGTCCTATGCCATTTCAACGTTCAAACAGTTATTTCTGAGCATGTTTTCCACTTGTGACCTTCTGTCGGTGGTAACGGCCCGGGACGCCTTGTAACGGCTTGAGAAGCTTCTTTTTCCTCATATCCTCTCTTTAAATTCTATCTTTTCACTTTATTTACTCTCTCTAAATGTCTCTAGCTTTGGCTCTAAACTCTTCCTCTTCCCTTTGTCTTGATATCTTGCTTGCATAGCTCCATACAACTTGCTACAACAACACTCTCAAGCTCTTATAGTTCTCTTTGCAACTCCCTTGGCTCTTGTAGCTCTATCCCTCTTATCTCATGCTTACGAGCATCTTGGGATTTCACACATCCCCTATCAATTGCCTTTGTATCTCATGATACGGGTTCTCCTCCTTAAGCAGAGATTGCTTTGATCACTTCATATTTGCTTACTTTGTTCACTTTCTCTATCTATTTGGCTGTCTATGGAGGTGGAAACACCAAAACGAGGGTTTGACTGAGGCAAACCTCTATACAGCCCCAACATTTTCTCCTGATCTTATATATGCAAGTATTGAAGATATTTCCTTGTTGGAGGCTTCATTACTTGGGTGGTTGCAAGCACTTTATTTCTTCTCTTTATCTTTATCATTTATACTTTACTTTACTTTAGTTCTATTACTTTCTATCATTTTCCCCATATTCCAAGAGTTCCTAGTAGTCAGGGTAGAAGTAGAAACTTTGCTTTTTTTGTGATAAACTTGGTTTCTTGTCCGTATGAGACGCCAACACGCCTTTTGAACTCTAGCACACCATGCTATCGTCCATTTGCTGCATTGATGTCCTTTGGTCGAAAACTTGCTAGTTTGTCGAAAAAACCTCTATGGCCTAGCCTTTATGATTTTGAAACTCTTGCTTTGTTCCTTGAGGTAGTTTAGGGAATTTTCCCCCTTGGGAATCTCTTGATAATAAAGAGACTCATGAGTAGCGAATCCCCCTTCTCTACAAATAATATCTTAACAATTAAAATATTTTTTATTATAACATAAATTAATTTAATTTTATATTAATCATTAAATAAAAAATAGTTTTCTAAACAATTGTTGGAGAGAAAAGTGTATATTTCATAATTTACTCCATTCTCTTAACATTTTATCTTAGCATTTAATTTGTCTCATATTATGTGCAAGTTGTCTTTGAACTTAATGATTATCTTACTATTACCAATATCTTATCCTTATAATTGAATTTGTCCATTCATTTACAAATTTCCCTTGGTTGGACAAAATTGCAAGTGTATTAGTGGCCCTTGGATCAAATTGTACATGTGATCATGTCCCACCTCAAATTTTACCATTTCTAGAGTTGATAATTTCAAAATTGATAGTTGAGCAGGTTGTCAACTTGTGGGCTCATTTTTTGAATTGAGAATTTAGGATTGTGCATTAAGATAATCCCTAGGT
>VDFB02047230.1:592369031-592533789 GCA_007258455.2 Sequoia sempervirens | reverse complement strand
GCTCTTATGTTTCTAGAGAAATTTAAAAAGGGGAAAAGGCCAAAGTCACTACACTTCAGTAGGCAGTTCATTGAGAACCATTTTTATAGAAATCAATGGCCATCCTTCTATTTAAAAATACTTTTGACACATAATACTTCAATAACAACCATCATTAATTAAAAACTTCACTGTGGTAGAAAAATGAAGAAAATCATAAATAGAAATCCTTCCTATTCAGGGGATCAAATTAAATACCAATATGCAGTGAAGAAAGCTGTAAGCTGAAGTCCTCCATGGGTGGGGCTTCTGTAGATGTTGTGCTCATCCAATAAAGTAAGAAAGACCGTGTTGCAATATCCTGGACCCTTGGAATCAGCTGAAGCTCTATTCTTGACACATTGGCAGGTTCCAAGTTCAACTGCACAAGACAATAAAAATCACAAAGTAAAGCCAACTACAAACTTTTGTCATCTTAAGCCAACACAAAGCCTCGGTATTGACTAACACCTTGAACCATATTACAAAGTTGTTCTCAAGTGACACTAATAATATCTACCTTAAAGAGAGAATATACATTAATTTCTTGCATTCTAAATTGGTTACTATTCATTTAAGAATTGGCAAAAGCAACAGCTTAAATACAAGTCATTATCAAAAAAATGTATTGGATAACAATAGAACATAAAATATGGCAGGTCAGATATGATAATATCCTCTATAAGCTGAAATGTTCCAATTGCTGGAAAAACCAACCTCTACAATGCTTTCTACAAAACATTAGATAGACATTAAGAGGTCAAAGGATAAATAAATACAATTCCAAAAGTCTGTTTATGTAACTAGAAATCTAGCAGCATGAGCACAAATGGTAGCAAAAAAATGGCTTAAATAACCCACCCTTAATTTTTTCACATTTGCACCCATTAGCATTAGCCAAATAATAATGAGAAACAACTAAGTAATCAACCCTTCACTTTCTGATCACCAAGATCCCAATGAGGGCAAGGTGAGAGCATACGGTGAGAAGGGGATCTTTGCATTAACTGGAAATCAAGCTAACTGAAAAAGTAAATACCTTCCACTTTTTGATCACCCAAATCCCGATGTGGGCAAGGTCAGAGCATATGGTGGTAAAACTTACAATATTTGAACCATAGTTCACAGACTCTCCAGGACTCACCGCAGACTCAGCGAACTCGGGAGTTCGTTGGTGAGCCGAGTCGACTCGCCACGGACTCGAGAGTCGAGTCCAGGAGAGTCCTAGGTCGAGACTCCCGAATTTGACCTCAGGACTCGGGAGTCTCGAGGTCGGACTCGGGAGTCCCGACCCAGGATTCTCCTGCGCGATTGGGAGTGAAAAAGGGTTAAAAACCCATGTTTTTTTCGACTTTTTGTTTCATTTTAACATTCAAGGTTGTTAATGTTTTCCTCTTTTTGACATGATTATATGTAAACATTTATAAACTTATGATGCTGTTATACATTGAAACTATGAGTATTTGATGACTATGATTAAATTTCAATTATTGAGTGTTTGATGATCATATGACATGTGTAATCTTTGAATTATGAGTGTTTGATAATCAAATTAAGCTCTTATGTTCTCTAAATGCATTAATTTGTTCTTTTTTTTTGTAAAACTACTAGCCGAGTCTTTTTCCAAGTCCGTGCCGAGTCCCGAGTCCAAGTCATATTTTTGGGTTGTCGAGTCCGCGACGAGTCCGAGTTTGCAAACTATGATTTGAACTTCTAAGTAAACCACTTCTTCAGTGGGGTGAGTAAGCAAACAAAATGCATGGAGGGAAATCATCCGCTTATTCAACGGGAATTATAACAAAGTAAATAAGCACTTGGCGGGAAGCCGAC
Organism: Sequoia sempervirens; assembly: GCA_007258455.2. Taxonomy (NCBI): domain Eukaryota; kingdom Viridiplantae; phylum Streptophyta; class Pinopsida; order Cupressales; family Cupressaceae; genus Sequoia; species Sequoia sempervirens. Next base: position 592,531,941 of record VDFB02047230.1, on the reverse strand, counting down.
CAATCCAAAGCAAAGTCCTCCACTTGTTCAGTAGGCATAACATGAAAGTAAAGTAAAACTAAACCACTTATTCAACGGGAGTTGCATGAAAATAAGAAAAGCTCAACCACTTATTCAACACGAGCACCACTTGTTCAGTGGGGTAAGTAGCAATGTAAATACAAGAGCAAATCACCAATGGCACTACCAAGGGTGTTACAATAAGCTCATTTAGAAAATGCTTTGGAACATCTTACGTTGCTGTTATGTTAAGGAAATGATAAAAACATAAAGCATAACTTCCCCCAAAGATTCTGTTGTGACCTTTTTCACACATCGCCCCATTGCAAATGGGGACCCCCTAATTTTTGCTTCGTTTCGAACTTTTGGCTTTGTTTTTGGTTTATTTTGTTGTTGTCTCTCTTTTCTACTGTCCGTCTTTCTGGGATGTGCCCGCCATTGAGCCTAAACGTGAAATTTGGCCGAGTCTGAGAATTAGGGTTTCCATCCTTCTGGTCAATCCGAGGTCGAGCAGAGTGAATATTGAGAATAAAGACTAACCTTGTTGTCGATTATTGCTTCAATGAACTCTCGGCAAAATTTTCATCAGATTGACTACTTACTATTTTTTAGTAAGTGTGCAATTCTGAGCAATCTTTTCCGGCCAATTTTGAAGTTTTAATAGTCCTGCTTGCATTGAACACATCAAGCTGCTTTCGTGTGCAAAATTTGAGCTAAACGGACAACTTACTATTTTTAGCGGCTCATTGGAGGCGGTTGAGAGGATAAATCACGAGTTTTCAGCGCGTATGCGGGGGATTCCTTCTGGGTTTTCAGAGACCTTCCCGATGGTGTAACATGCAAAGTGAGATAATGACTTTCAGAGTTCAGCCTTCACAGGCTATTTTTAGGGTTTGCATGTCAGGTTTTCCTTTGCATGTCTGCATATTCCTTATGGGTTTTGAGAGCTTGGCGATGATGTGACATCGCAATGAGATAATCCTTAGTAGGAACTTACTATTTTTTAGCGAGTCGTCCCAGCGGTCGCCTCCCGGCCTTGAGAATCACAAAATTTGTCGGCTATACAAGCGAAGCGAGAACAATGAGGAGGTCATTGATATGCATGCGAACAAATTGGGTTTTCGGCCGGGACCCAAAGAAGTAAAAAGTCGAGAATTTTTACAGCCAGGGTATACCCACCCGCGATCGGCATCCTTGAGGGCTATGTCTTTGGTAAAGATTTGAAGACGGGCACTTACTATTTATAGTAAATTAGATTTTGAAGCGAGGCTAAAAGCCGCCAAATCGAGTTGCATCTTGATGTAGTAGTGCGAATCGCGTGGTGAGGGCGCCTCATTCAAATTTCAAGTCAAGCGGGTTGTGAAGTCATGAAGCAGAAGTTAGAATAGAACAAATTAGAAGTAGCAGTATAGATTGATAGAGTAGTTGAAGAAGAAGGAAAGTTTTTTCCTTGAAACTGTAAGAAATTGTTATGAACACTCTCTAATAAGAATTTTCATTGATGATGAATTTAAATCTTTTTGTTGTGAGTAGCTAGCAAGGTTCTTCGTCCCATACGATTCGGTAGTGGCAAGAAGTAGAATAAGTTTCATTTCATGCAGCGGTAGATAGTAATTGTGGAATGTGGTCTTCAATTTGAGCAAACTTCGTCTATCCATACCACTAGTGTGTTCGCTGATGGTGAATGCGCCTTGTGTGGTCAACTGGAATATCATGTACTTAACTTCGATCATGATTTGTATGTTTATATGCGTCGTGGTGATGGTATTTTCATGATAAGTTGTGATTTGAACACCTTGAGCTACTCCTTTGAAGATTGCACCGATTTTGTGGAGGATGTCCGAAGCGAGGCAAAGCAGAGCCTGGTTGAAGCTTGTAAGAATCGATCGCCATGTCCACGCCTTAGAGTAGATTAGAGCTCTCTAAACCCTGCAACCACTTTAAATTCAGTACTTTCTGGTTAGAATAGGAAACTTGTGCCTCATTGATAAATCCGTCGAACTGTGAAAAGCCTTTCCTTTGCTGTTGAACAATTCCGTAAGTCCCCTTGAAATACCAGCAAATCACATCGAGCCAAACTGAGCCTATTCGCACTGAAAGAACCTTGGAGTTGAACGCACGAACTCTCTCGCAATCTTAGTGTGCTGGATACTTTGATCAAGAGAGGATAGGGTAGCCGTTGGCGACTTTATTCTGCGTTGGTGCGGTCACGAAAAACACATCAACAGATTCTACAATGAGATTATAAGAATTCTCCCACAAAATATAACAATAATACCTCAATGACAAGGCCTCTGGAGGTTGGTAGAAGGTCGAATAAGCTACTGCTACAGGTCTGATGCAAGTGTCAAATCTGATACACCACCAACCAACAAGCAAATGTTGCTCTCAACTTCACCAAACACCCTCCAAATCAGCAAGGAACACCACCAAATGACCAGCAAGCAAGAATGGCATCTAGGCACCACCAAAACACAGGAACAGAAAACCAAAATGGCAGATTTGAACAAAAAACCCAATGCACTCACACCCCCAAATGGTACAGCTGGTAGAGAGGGGTGACCAGCTCCTAAAAATTCAATTCTTCATTAAAAATTCTGAAACCTTGCTAGAAGGGGCACCTCAATCAGCTCCAAAGGAAATAATGATGCCCATAAAAAGTTTTCCACTCCTCAAATCAGCATGAGCAAACAATGGTACAGCCAAGGGTTTGGAAATAGCAACCAGCAATCTGAAACTCGAAGAAATCACTTCCAAAATGCACCCAAATCTCTACACAAATAGTTATCATACCAAAACATATCTAGAAATCATCATAAGATACCAAAATTGAAAACAAACCATCACTGTTAAACTCCAATGGTGATTACTAAATGCAATCACACTCCACCAGCTAGGGATTATCTTTCAAATCCAAAACCAGCAACCTAAAGAGGGTTTTCGTCCTCTGAAGATTCAGGAAAGAACACTCTAGTTCCAATCCGGCAGCATAACTTTATCTCCAAATTGCATAACCCAATGAGCTACACCATGCCTCCTTTTATAGCTTTTTCCTTGCTTTTTCGAAAAAGCTTTTTTTTGCTTTTTCACTTCTTTTTGAAGTGTTTTTTGCTTTTTCCCTACTTTTTGAAAAACGATTTTTGTTTTTTCATTGCTTTTTCGAAAAAGCGTTTTTTGCTTTTCACTTCTTTTGAAAATTGTTTTGTTTTTTCCTACTTTTTGAAAAATGTTTTTGCTTTTTCGTTGTTTTTCAAAAACAAAAACACTTTTTTCTCGAAAAAGCATTTTTGCTTCTTTTTTTTTAAATTAACTTTAATAACCTTTCCAGTTTATAATAATTAATACTCAAGTAATATTTAAACATTACTTTATGACTTTACTGTAAATATTAAAATATTTCCAACCACTTAACAAAAAGCATCAACAAGGCATCTGAAACGGAAACTGATTGCACCAAGAAGCTTTTGATGGTGAGGAGAGATGTCAGGACCAAGTGCTCAAAATAGCACTTACTAAAGACAGCAAATTGTTAAAAATAGTGTGTCCAAACTCCAAATTAGCCCAAACTGAGATGCAATTGAAATTACTAAAAATAGTAAGTGCTAAAAATAGCAATTATTGCCCACCAAGGATCTCAAAAAACCTAGAAAAAAACTAGCAAACTCTCTGGCAAACCTCTACAATTCCCCCTGAAAGTGCTAACAAGAATCCTCCAAGAATCTTGGAATCTTGAAATTACTAAAAATAGTAAGTGCTAAAAATAGCAATTATTGCCCACCAAGGATCTCAAAAAACCCAGAAAAAAACTAGAAAACTCTCTGGCAAACCTCTGCAATTCCCCCTGAAAGTGCTAACAAGAATCCTCCAAGAATCTTTGAATCCCCTGAAACGCCTCCAAATAGCCTACGGGACTGTAGAAATAGGCTAACGATCACTAAAAAACTTAGGACCGAAAAGGGGACATTACATAGGACTTCAAATTGAAGCCAACTACAAACTTTTGTCATCTTAAGCCAACAAACTAACATCCTAAAATGAATTAGAAAGTTGTTTTCAAGTGACAATGATATTACCTACCTTCAAGAGAGTATATATATTAATTTCTTGCATTTTATATTGGTTGTGATGAAATGCAAGTTTTTAACGTCCATGAGACCAAAGAGCCAATGCGACCCCAAGATAAAATCTATCCTACAATATCAATGTAATACATTTGGATATCCTTGTAAGCTGGACATTCTATGATGTAGTGCCATTTTGTTTCTACTAGCCGCAAAGTGCAAAAACAGCATATTCTATTTGCCCACTCTTCTTTAGGGCTTAACCACCTTCCGGTCTCATGCCTAAGATGATGTGAGCTAGTCCTTAGCTGAGCTATTAACATTTTCACATTCTATTTTAGGTTTGCTCCTATATAATCATTTTGCTCATGGTAACATGTAGGACTGAATCATCTAACATATTATTCTCTTTTTTGCTTGAGTTGCTTTGTCAAATGATTGCATTAACTTTCTCTCACATATCTTTTTGATTTCCACATTGGTGTGTGGACACTCTTGCATTCTAATATCTCAATTCCTCATCCACTTGGCATTTTGTTTCATCCATGTGCTCTTCCTTCTATTTAACTTTCCCTCCACAACTATTTTTGTCAATATCCACTTGCATCCCTACCTCCTAACAAAACAATTCTAGAGCCCTCAAGCATTCTCTCAAATTATGTGCTACATTAAGATAAGGTCATCCACATATAGAAGCAACTTTATCACAAAGCTAGCCAAGTGAATGCCTCCACCACCAAACTTGTCTATCCATTCCTCTAACTTGTCTATGTATAGCCCTAAAAAAGTAGGGTATAGCAGAAATCGTTGCTTTACCCTAATGTGGCCCCTAAAACATTCTATTAATATTCATTTAAGAATTGGAAAAGCAATAGCTCAAAAGCAAGTCAATGTCACAAAAGTATATGGGAATACAACAAAACATAAAAATATGGCAGGAAAAATATGATGATCTCCTCTATAAGCTGAAATGTTCCAAATGTAGGAAAAAACAACCTCTACAATGCTTTCTACAAAGCATTATATAGATAGAGGTTAAGGGATACATAAATGCAATTTAAGAAGCATATTAATTTCATTAGAAATCTAGTGGCATGAGCTCAAATCGTAACAGAAAATAGGATTTCAAAGTAGAGCCCAAGGCAAATGCCCATGACACATGATGGCATGTTAAAATTGGAAGTGGTCGAAATAAAGAAAGGGATCAAAATGAATATGGTCCATTAAATGCAAGTTCTTTGGCCATCATTGCAAATATAATGACAACTATAAAATTTGTGATAATAAGACCTATAAGAATCTTCCCAATATATAATAGAATAGTTTCCAAACACATGTATGGTGTATCTAGAAACATTCCTACAATGGGAAAATAGTGGCAATACCATAAAAGCTTTAGACAATTAAGAATTGTGTTCATAAGGCTATCGTCTAGCAAGTCGGTGCACCTACAACTATAATGATATATGTTCAAAACCTATAGTGCATGCTATGATAGATGAGTTCTAGGGAGAAACTAGGAATGTGGTGCTAGGCAAGCCTAACCAATACTTGGCATGTGACATTAAGTGGGCCCATGTAGACACTAGGCGCATAGACCTATGCAAGGCAAGGAAAACACCAAGGACATGGCTTGAGATATGTGCAAGAAAATATCAAAAAGGAAGCCTTACGTACACCAATGCAAATTCTAGGAAGATATGATGTGCTAGTTGGCCTCTCAAACATTGAGTATTGTATAAATGTGGGCAGACATCTTATGATAGTTTACAACGAATCTAAAAGCAATAATTACAATAAAAAAGAATAGCTGCAATAAAATAAAATGAAATTGCAGAAATTTGCTAACAATATTTGATGGAAAAATGGCATTAAGGCACAAAAAATAGAGACATTATAGAAGAGACCAAATGAAACAAGAACTACAAAAGCTAGCCAATGGTGTGAACATGATGAGAAGCCAACAATGAAGCTAGCATATTGGAAGGTTCAACACTAGATCAAGTGTTGTTAATGAATTTCAAAAGAGATGGGAATCTGCAATGAAGTATGCAAGGGAAGGTGTTGGAAATTTCCTCACAAGATTGGTGTCAAGGACTCAAATCTTATGATTTCAGCAAAACATAAGAAGTTGAAGAGTATTGTTAATGACAATGAAAGAATTCTAAATTTATCCCTCACGCAAGGATGATTGAATTTGGATAGAAAAAAAAATTAAAAAATGTTGCTACCTTGTTTCAACCTAAAAATTGGGGAACTAAAATTCAAATTTATTCAAACAAGGTGCGGTATTTCGACCACAGGTGCTGCAACTAGGGTTCTCTCGTGTGTGGGTTATGACTGTGCATCCTTCCGCGTTCCGTGGAGGAGGCTTGGCCCTCCTCCATGATCTCTCATCATTCTTGGGCATACAACATTTGCTGGTCGCGGTGCTTAGTTTTTTCTCGGCCATATTTGTTGTTTGTGTGGAGTGACCTCGGCCCCATGTCGACGATGGTGTCTCGGCCCGCCCGTATGCGGGTGATCTGAAGGTTTTTCGCTTGATGATGCCAAGGGATACGGAGCCCCAGATGGAGATTTTAATATTTCTTCCAAGCCTAATGAGAATGTGGAAATTACAAAATCTTTCCGCGACATGGTTGCAGGTGAGAGAAAACAATTGCCGCAAGGGGCCAAGTTCGACATTGGAGAAATTGATACCGTGCAAGATAATGGGGAGCAGGAACAACGTAAGCACACCCCAGCTTTTCCATTGAAAGTTGTTCTTGTTCCTAATAAAACCCTAGATGAGGCTATTGAAAAGGAGGATGCTAGATTGATTAAAATGGCAATTTTCTTTGCGGTCGTCAACCCTAATAGGGTTCCGGCTAGGAAATATATGGAGCAATGGTTTAATAATGTTTGAAAAAGGAAATTAGGTTTACAGTTTTATTACTGTCGAATGATTCAAAAAGGATTATTTGTTGTTTTTTTCAATAATCAAAAATCTCAGATGGAAGTTGTTACTAAACAATTTTGGAATGTTGGTAATGTGGTTTTTCGTGCTCTACAATGGAATCCGGAGGCTATGAAAGATGAGGTGTTGGCCCTCTCGAGCCGTCGGTGGATAACTATAAAGCGGGTGCCAACCCACCTGTGGAAATTTGCCCCACTCTTGCTTGAGCCCTATGGGACTATTTTGAAAGTTGATGATACCAAATCCCCGCTTCCTCATTCTGATGCTCGGGTTTTGGTGTCATTATTGCCAGGTTTGGATTTACCAGAAGTGCTAGAAATTAAACTAAAATCTGGAAATATCAAATGTGAAATTGAATTGTTGGGTGGGTTCAATGCTTGTTTCTCTGCAGACGCGAGGGCCATATCCGAAGGAATTTCCTTTTAATTAAAAATAGAATTAACAATAAGACCACCCTGAGTGGTGGCGGTCGAGATAAAATGCAGCCCTTTGGTTTTGAAGGGTAGAATGGTAGAGATAAAAATAATGGGGTGGGTATTGGGGGTCATTACCCTACCCCGCAGGAGATTAACAAGAGCAATGCCCCTGCTAATTCTAAAAATAATGATAATAAAGAAAATAACCTTCCACGAATGGAGAGTGCTGACACAAATAAAGATACTAACAATGTCTCGAGAGTGGAAGAAAGCTCTTCCGCCCTCTCAATTGACTCAAATAACAGCATAATAAAAGAACAGGAGAATACCCGTAAGGGTGGAATAGAAGATATTGACATAGAGCATGTAAAAAATTCTGATCAGGTCCAAAATATTCCAAAGCTAAATGCTCAGCAATTGGCACTTATGAAGCTAAGACAATCAAAAGAAATTCAAGATTCTAATCCTAACACAAATAAGGAAATCTACACCTTTAATTCCAAGTATTTTAAAGAAAATCAATTGGTGGAATCCCATACAGAGTCTAATGCCCTTGAATTTAGAGATGATTTGCTACTTCAATCCCTGGAAGATGGGAAAATGACACAAGATGATTTGCACATTGCACACCTTAACTCTGATCTAAGAAATACTAGTCTGGATCGAGTTGAAGGTGAATTGGATAAGTCTAATTCTTTCAACACTGTTTCTTTTGTTGTTGGAAATCAGAAGGTTGATGAAATTCTGATTCCTAAATTGGGAATGGATCCTATTAACCCCTTGAGTGGAGTGGCTAGTTCAGATGGGTTTGCTTCACCATCAGGAATCAAATTTGCAGATGAACATGGGTTGCTCTCTACTAAGGATACCTCTAAAGGTGAGAATAATCACATGGAGGTTGTTGTGAAAAAAACTCGAAGATACAGAAAGAAGAAGGGTTTGGAGATTGGTAAACCCTCCCAAGATAAAGACTTAAACCAACACCAAAAGGATAAGAGAAAAAAGTTGAGTGGAGTCCTCCCCCCCAATGCTAAGAGGATGGAATCTAAAAATAGATTACCGAAATGTTTTGACAATTTTAAGTGTGATAAAGGGTCTATCCCAAGTGAACAATCATAATGGAGGTAAACTGCGTTTCTTGGAATGTTAGGGACTTAGAGTCTCCTGACAGAAAACATATTGTAAGGATATTTATAATGCAGAAGAAGGATCTTGATATTGTGTTGTTGTAGGAGGTTAAGGCCACTGGTTTTGCTTTAAATACCAGTCTTAGGGTCATCTGGAAAGAGGCATCTCAATTTGTAACAAAACATGAGAAGGGGAAAGCGGGTGCAGTGATCTTGTTGGCCAACAAGTGGGCCCGATATGTTGATGGCTATGGGATCTCTCCTTGCAATAGGGCAGTCTGGCTTATAATCAAGAAAGATGACATTTGTTTTGGAATTTGTGTTGTGTATGCTCCTAATGATTACAATGAAAGAATCCGGCTCTGGAATTGGATGGGTTCTTTGCAAGACATTCTGTGGATTGTTGGTGGTGATTTCAACTTTGTTGAACGAGAAGAAGATAAATGGGGAGGGTTTGGCTTTGAGTGGAAGGGGAATGAAAGATTCTATTGGCAAAGGATGAGGTCCAAACTCAAGTTAGAGGATCCCATCGAAGGGCAAAAAAAGGACTCTAAGTTCATCTGGTTTACATGGTGCAATTCCCAACAGGGTGGACGAAGAATTTATTGTAGACTTGATAGGTTCTATTTCAATAGTTCCTTCTTTTCGGCTTCTTTTGTGAATCCTGGATGCAAGGTTGAAGTTTCTCCCTTTTCCCTCTATGATCACCACCCGATAAGAGTTAAATTTTGTCTTAAACAGACTGCCCCTAAAGTTGCCAATGGCATTGGTAGCTTTTGTCTTAACACTGCTCTTCTCAGGGACATTTATTGCAAAAATACCATTTTGTGTTTAAGACAGATTAATAAATGGTTATACAGAGATCTCTCACATAGGGACAGATGGAACATGAATACTGAAGGTTGGAAAGCTTTGTTCCAAACAATTGGGAAAAAGAAAGTCAAAGACTGCCGAAAGGAGGAATCCCTCCTTTAAGACAATCTCTTGCAAGTAGAGGTAGTGCTGTAGTCGAACCCTAGAGATGAAAATCTCACAAACAGAGTGACTTTGGCTAAGTGTTCACTTAGGAAATTTCAAAATGTCGGAGTCAGAGGCCTAAGGGTCAGAGCAAAAATGAATTGGCTCGAAAACGAAGATAAAGGCACTAAAGTCTTTCTTAGATATATAAAAGAAAAACAGGCCAGAGAGCAAATTGATTGGCTTACTGTCAATGATGCAACTATAAGTAATCCAGAGGAAATAAGGACTCAATTTTTTCTGTTTTATAAAAGTCTTCTCCTTTGATGGTGAGACCGATGCCAATCTCCAGGCAAAATAGCATATTGAAAAGATTATACCTAAAAAGGTGAATTTTGAGATGGTTGATGAAATTGGAAAGGATGTTACTGTGCAAGAAGTCAAAAGGGAAATTCTCTCCCTTAAAAATGATAAATCTCCAAGAGCTGATGGCCTCCCAACTGAGTTCTATAAGTCCTTTCTAGATTGGGTTAGTGAGGATCTTCACCTTGTTTACAAGGAAGCTTTTGAGGAGGGAACTCTTGGCAGTAAAATCAACAAAGGATTGATCAAGTTGATTCCTAAGGAAGGAGACAAAACCTTGGTTAAAAAGTGGAGACCTATAACTTTACTTAATTTCTCATACAAAATTCTTGCTAAGTTTTTGGCTAATAGAGTGGCTCTTGTTCTCCCTTCAATCATTAATTCTACACAGACTAGATTTATAAAAGGGAGATACATTCTCGAGAACCTGATTACTAGTTGGGAGGCCCTGAACTGGGCAAAGCTTATTGGACAAAATGTTGTCATGCTGTTATTGGATTTTGAAAAAGCCTATGACAGAATTGAGTGGGGTTTTGTACTATTGATGCTAAAAGCTTTTGGATTTCCTGATTCCTTTTGTCATATGGTTAGAACTCTTTTTTGTGATGCCACTACTCAAGTTGAAGTTAATGGAGTTCCTTCTCAAGAAATTGTGCTTGAAAGATCTATAAGGCAGGGGTTTCTTCTTACCCCGGCTCTCTTTTTCATTGCTTCAAATGCCCTTCATTATGTGCTAAGAGAGAATATATCCATTCCAAGAATCAGAGGCCTTAGACTGCTTGATGAAAATGATCTCCTTAACCTCCAATTTGTAGATGATACATCAATTCTTTTGTGTTTGGAAGAGGCCAACTTATCAAATTTGTTGGGTAAGTTGGATATCTTTTGTCTTGCCTCAGGAACCAAAGTTGCTCCATCTAAATCTCATCTCTTGGGCTGGACAGAGGTGGCTCCTAATTGGATCAGTAAATATGGTCTCCAATGGGGGGCCCACATAAGATTGTGAGGTATATTGGCATTCCATTCGCTGTAGATCCTAATATTAAGGAAATGTGGCATTGGGTTAGAGATAAGATTGAAAGGAAGATTTCCAAGTGGAATAGACAATTTTTATCACTGGCTGGAAGAACTCAAATATGCCAAAAAAATTATGTCCTCTTATAGTATCTATTTTGCTTCAGTGTGGTTTTTCAATTCTTACCAAATTAATGATATTCAAAAAAAGATAAGGGCTTTTCTTTGGTTTGATGGTAAAGGTAAAAGGAAGCAGCACTCAATAAAGTGGGAGTGGTGTACAGTTGAGAAAACTAAAGGTGGTTTGGGATTAAAAGACCTTAGATTACAGGGCATTGCACTGGCTGCAAAATGGATCCTTGGTGCTCTTGAGGGTGAGGAGCCCTGGAAAGTGTTGGTTAGACAAAATATTCTTAATGCCACTCCTAAACATGCTAAAGCTTGGAAATCCTTACCTTTTAGTGATATTCTTAGTAGGAAGGAACCTATCTTACCTACTGGCTCCAATGTATTTAAGACTATTTGGAATGCATGGGAAATAATGAAGACTCGGCTCACAAACTGTCACTTTATCTCAAGGGGCAATGGGACCATTCAAATCAATAGATCTATTTGGTGGAATCTTGAACATAAGGGGAAACCCTTGGCCTTAATTCAAGAATGCTCTACTAAGAGCTGGTTCTGTAAAGGAATTCAATGTTTCAAACATATTTTGAAAGATGGCAGACTCAAAAGCTGGAATGATTTGTGCTCAGAATATAATATCTCTCCTACTAATTGGAGAACTTATTCAGTTCTCAGGGAAGCTTGTAATAAGCTGCAATTTCCGCTCAAATATAATGATGACAAAACTCAATACTTGGATTTCTAGTGGCAAAACGGTAATAATATTCCAAGAACAAAAGTTAAAGATATGTATTCCATGCTCACAGAGCATATTGATTTGACAGATCATCTAAATCAACTCTAGAAGGTTAATTGGAATAAAAACTACTAGCAACTAATCTTTCAGATTAACTGGTCCAAAAACTTGGAAGCTAAAATTGCTTGTTTTAGATGGTTGCTTATTTTGCAAAGGCTACCTTACAGAACCAACTTTAATGACATTGATATTTGCAATCTCTGTAGAACTCCAAAAACAATTAAACATATTTTCTTTGACTGCATTTTTGCTAAGGAAATTTGGGAAATGTTTTGTGATAATCAAGATATTTGGGACACTAATAGACAACCACTCCCTGAAAAAATTCTCTTTCAAAATTCAAAAATGGGCAAGACTGTTGCATTATTCTAGCTATATTTTTCTTCTAGTATTCTTTGGTCCATCTGGAAGGCTAGAAATGAGGATAGATTTCAAGAGAAAAGGAGGGTGCTTACTAAGTCTTAAAGCAGACTCATCTTTCAAATGTTGTCATGCAGGTTTATATCACTGTGGAGCTTTCCAAAGATAAGTTTTGGCACTATCTTGGAAATGGATAGGTTACCATTGATATTGTGGAGGCTCACTATGGACAAATGTGGTCGGAGGGCCATCCAGGGGTTGAGGTCTTTATGAGGGCCCTTCATGCTTTTAGACAAGATGTTGCAGGTGGGCAGACTAGAAGGGAAGATAACAGGTTTCAGGTTGTGCAGCCATCCACTGATGAACAAAATGCAGCTGAAGCCTTGTTGGCTCTACGTAATGGAAATGATACTCCAAAGAATAAATGATTTTCTGCTTCTAGCACCTTCATATCCTTTTTACTCTTAAAAGGAACAGACTTACCTCTAGGAGAGCAAAGAAGCTTGTGGCTGTACATAGTGCTTTGCGTCTCATTGACCGCAAATCACTTTTGTACAAAGAGAGTCCAGCAGCACGGTGGGATGCAGACCCAGAGGAGCCAGAACAGATTGATGAGGATGCTCCAGTTTCAGCTTCAGATGTAGGGTTGGTTGGTGTTAGTTTGGCAGCGCTTGGTCGCGAGGATTCCAGCAGTTCGAGTGATGAGGAATTTGGGGATGATTAGAGGCCTCCCTTCACTACAATTTTGCATTTTGTACTTATTTTGATTATGATATTCATATCAATGTACTCATGCTACTCATTGTAATCAATTTTATCATTATGATTATGATATGATATTATGATGTGACATGTCATATTTTCGATATTCATATAATAGAAATCTCAAATTCGACAATTTCATTTGTCAAATTTTAATATTTTATTTGATTACTAATAGTATTCAAGTATTCCAAATGTTAGTATTTGCAATTTTACTAATTTGCCAAAGTTTAATTTGAAATGTTATTCTGAAACATCTTTTTATAACTAGTTATTCAAGTACCATATGTATATCAACGCCGTCCCCCCGCCGCCATCCCCCCGCCGTCCCCAAACTTAGACCCCTTGTCCCCCCGTCCCCGAGACGCGTCCCCTTCAGGAAACTCCGTGGAACACTGTAAATATTGTATATTGCTAGGTGATACTCAGTATGATACTATACTTTGATGTATTTTTGATACTCTGTTACAGGTCTATTTTGGACTTTTGATCCTTTGTTGATGATCCATGATCATATGTTGTAATGGGATAGTTTAGGTGGGGCTGAAGTACTGTTATTATCTGGGTTTGGTTTTTGTATCTTGGAGGATCACTTTTTGCAAATGTACAGGGGGTTGGTGATTGATCTATAGTTGGATTTGTTCCTCTTTTGATCTGTATCTTCTGAATTCTCTATACTTAATATAAAAAACCTGAAAACTGGTGAATCTATAACAACTACCACTGATTTTTTTTTAAATTATTTGCTGACTGTAATGTATTTGCTGATGTGTTTTGTTTGTTCTTTTTCACATATTTGCATCATAATAAAGCATGCATAGGAATAATTGCATAGAAAGGAAATAACAATGAAAATAGCTTCGCTTTCAAAAAGAACCATAACAACTCATGACAGCAAATGAGGCTAATGAATTTTCAGACTTAGAGACATATAATTTCAGACCTGATACAAAGAGTTGCAGACCTGATAAGAGCTATAACAGTCATATTGGACCACCATACATTGCAAACTTTCACCTTAGAGAGAGCATGTACACATACGAATCAACCAAAGCCTTGACACTTCAAGAGACAGTGATTACAAACTCCAAAAGGCAGATTTTTAGACCCCTGTAGCAGCAGACCTGAGTTTTCATCCAAGCCCAGATTGGCACGGCTCCCTAGGAGGGCAACTTGCCTTCTAAAATCAATACTTCAACAATAAATTCAAGTGAATACTTGAAATGTGGCGCCCCAAAAAGAGGATTCCAACGAACCAATGCCCAGAATGACTTGCCAAACAAACACGGAGTTATGAATGAGTTTCACCTTCAGCCACTGTCAAAATATGGATTTCCAGAATTCTGAAAATGCCTCTAAACACCTCCAAACACCATCAAAATGAAGCAAAATCCCAAGCACACACAAACCATCAATCCCACATCAAAAAACCAAGAAGATCTTCATCGTTAAACCTCCAAAATGACTGAAATCAAAACTCTATGAACACCCAATGTGATCCCTGAAGTAGAATCACGCTTTCCCAGCTAGGGTGCATCTTTCACCACCGAAACCAGCTACAAACGGTGAGGTTTTTCATCTTCAGCTCACAGAAATAGAACCCTTGAAGCATTCCAACAACATCATATTATGTTGCCAAAACATAGATAGACCAATGAGAGGCAAACTAATGTTTTTTATGGAGGTGAGAGGGAAATTAGGGCAACCAAGTTTGAAATATTTTCCTTCCAAGACTACCACGCCCCCCCTTCATGAACTTTTGATTGCATTTTAAAATCCTTATGTCTCCCCTAGAGTGGCATCCACCTTTTGAGGCTTATAATATGGCCTTTTAAAAACAACTTAATTAACTAGGCATGAGACAAGGTACTTTTGGATGACCCCAAGACCCTCATTTAAGTAATAAAATGACTTTATAACATAACTTAAGTGGCAGGAAAATACAAATATTAATTAAATCAACCTTAGACTCAACAATGCCCAAACAGGAAATATACCACTACTGGAGTAACAGAGGCCGAGACTAGTTACCAAAAATACACTTACTAAAAATAGCAACTGCTAAAAATAGTAAGCGTTCCCAAACACCAAACTGGCACAATCCATGATGCTCTAAGACTTACTATAAATAGTAAGTATTGAAAATGGCCACTGTTATAAATAGCAGTGTTACCCGAGGACGCATCCCCAGGTCTAAATCCCCCCGTCCCCATCCCAGAAACGTCCCAGGGACAAGGGACGGCTAGGGGACGGCAGCAGTGTACTATGTTTAATATCACAGAATGACTTTTGAATTGTGAATGCATATTGAGTATTGATAATGAATTCTTAACACAAATGTTAAAAGCTAAGTTTCTACAATGTATATATGCATGCTTTATCCATGTTTTCATATGAATATTTAAAGTTTCCCAATATATTTTAAAATTTTCTATATTTTATATAGCTGTCCCCCCGCTGTCCAAAAATTTGGCCTGAAAAATCAGAAACTTGGGGACTCGTCTCGCCGTCCCCTGTCGTCCCCATCATAGAAACTTGGGGTAACACTGATAAATAGTAAACCTTGCCAGAAAAGCACTGAAAACCACCACAAAGCCCATGCAAGCTCTGAGTCCCCTAACCAATGCCACTTAGCCTACAGGAACCCTAGAATAGCCTAATAGAGCTCTCCAACTGATTAGGTGCAAAGAGGTTACATTACAGAATCAAACAAAAGCAAAAACCCAATAAAATCCTTATGGTGTAAGAAATTGCAAGAGAAGAAAACAATGGAATTTGAAATGTAAATCACATTCAAAAAGTATTGGGTAAAATATGAATACATAGATTATATGCGATTATGCCATAATGATGCTTGCAGCAATTATTAAGCCTTGTAAGTTGTCATGTTTCTTTAAATACGAATATGGCTAATAGGCTCCTATGTGTTCATTTACACTAATAATATCCTCTGAGCATTGAGGACAAATCGATGAAAGATAAGAAACATACACATTAGAAAGAAAGAGAGAATCAAACCCATGTATCATCGCAGGTTGCCATTATCAAATATATCAATATAATCAAGTGTATTTCTGCCATTATTGTCTTACATTTATATAAATATAGTCTTACATAAGAAAGGAAGAATAAATGTATTTCTACACGTAATCATTGACCTATGTATGCATATTACTTATATATAATAAGAAGAACCTCTATGATTGAAACAATATTATGTTAACTGTCTAAAATCCACCCTATTGGAAGGGACAGGTGTGGGGTGGTAGAGGTCAGAAGCCCACTTGCGACCTCCGCCCAATTCCTCAAAAAGGAAGGGCCAAGGATGGAGTTGTAGAGAGCCAAAAAGCCCACTTGCGACCTCTGCCCATCCCACAAGATGGCAAGTGACTTTAGGGGTTGTGATATTGATGGGGAAAGCAAGTACAAGTCACCAAGGGGGAGGGTTGTGGTTCTTAGGCTTGGCATATGGCTTCGAGCGCTTGGCATATGGCTTTGAGCGAACCCATCATGCCCCTTCTCCCAATTTCTTTACATGTTTGCATTGTTGATAACCTCTAGATGTGATGCAATTGTCTAACCCTAACAAGCATATATACATATTTGCATATAGTGTTCATGTGGTGAATGCAAGATTCCAATCCAAGATTACATCATTAAAGAGATATTTATTTAATAAGGTGAAACCCTAACCCTTATTTGTTGCAATCTGTGATCAATAGGCGAATTCTAGGGCAAATCAAGATAAGGGACATTACATACGAAAATATTCTCCTAGAGATATCAAGATCTCAAGATGGTGCCTCAAGAAAATTGTAAAAACAAATTTGTTTTAAAACTTGTGGATAAATCAAAGTATAGATCATAATGAACTAACCCTATATGGTCAAAAGGGTTGAAAACAAGCATTCATAAGCTCCATCATTTCCAGTTTTTCTCTCTTTTTTGCTTTTGCTTCATGTCTAGGGTGCTTTGCTATTGTACCCGGTATATGTTAAATACCCTATCATCTATTTTTGGTTATTTATGGACAGTAATATAATTTATTTTTTTTCACTCTTTCTTTCTTTCTTTCCTTCTTTTCTTCTTTCTTTCTAAGTAGTAAGGAAACAATGAGAGAGTCACATGGACTATATTAGTCACATAGGCTACATTGTATTTTTAATTGGATATTCTTATTGTTTGCACATATCTGATGTAGGAGTATCCTAGGGGTAGTGCAATCTTGCATCCCCCAAGATGAATTCATAATCTTTGTGCATAAGGAGGTGTACCAAAGTGATTCCTCTATGATCTTTGGTCAAGTTTAAGATTAAATGAACACTTATCAAGACATCACAACAGGGAAGGCAAGATAGTTTCAAGCTTTCGCAACTGCGTTAAGATTCATAGGGGTGAAAGTTGTTCTGCAGTAGCCCATGCAATTGCTGCATAAGTTGTTAGCAGCAATCTTATTGTTGTTGCAGAAGTTCTCCTGTAATGGTCTTATTGTTGCAGCAAAAATTGTTCTGCACCAGCCTTGTTGCTGCAGAAATTGTTCTGCAAAAAAACTTTCAGTGTTGTGGAACCTATTCCATAGCACCAACACAGTTACTGTAAAAATTTGTTACACAGCAGTCACAGTTGCTCCAGAAACTTATTCCACCACAATCACATTTGTCACAAAAAATCATTCTGTAGCTGTTACAACATTGTCACATAAGTCATTTCACAACAATCACATTTGTTGCAGAGGTTTTTTGATACATTATGAGGGGCCGGGCAAAAGCATGTAGCACACTTTTAACAGTGTTGAGGTTGAAGGTTCAAATATCTGAGCTATATAAAACCAATACCTCTCACATCTTCAAATCCAACTTAGCTGAACAAATAAAGGGGGACATGAAATACTAGCTACTTGTATATCACAAATCAGAAGGTAGCAAATGAATGAGGATGTAGTTGCCATGCTCAACGAAATGAATGTCAGCATTGAAACCATATGCTGACTTTAGTTGTTCTCAAGAGTGCGCACTATTTGCAGGCCTGAAAAATTAAGAATGAGAACTCTTCGTGGGATTCTTTCAATGTAGAATGGCTCTCAAATCTGTAATGTCCCCTTTTTAGCTCATTCCAGTTTCACGTTGGTTTAGCCTATTAGCTGACCCTCGTAGGCTAATGCAAATGGTTTGAGGGTCTTGTTTGGCAGATATCAGAGTGTTTTCTTCTCTAGAGCCCAGTTTGGTTTAGGATTGGCCTCCACTCGGTGATTCAAGACTCAGTTTCACACACTTACTATTTATAGTAAGAGCAGATCATTAGAGTCCAATGTTTCTATCTAAGGTAAGGCACCTAGACATGTGGTGATTTCAGTGTTGATCTCAGTTTTCAATTGGCTTGGCGAAATAAGGATTAATGTGCAAATTATATCATTCAATTATTATTACAAGTGCCTTTAATAATAATTAATCATTAAAAGCATATTATAAAGTTATAACTTTATGTCTAAAGGGGGCCATTTAATGACTTAAAGTACATTAAATGATATTTTGATTTGGGTGTCACTTATGAGGAATTACTATTAAGTTATAAAGTGCTCATGAAATATATTGAATATCATTTAAATGATTTAAAAGAAACTTCTAGAGGGGATCGACCTACTTGGGAAAAGTATATAATGGCTTATCAATAGCACAAAAGGATTCATTCAGGATTTTGATATTTAGCTTTTGAAGAGTTTTGCTATGGAGAAGAGGAAACCTAGGGTTTCTGCAATTTCTACATATTTTGGCATTGGAGAGCGTAGCTTCTTCATTGTATCATGTAATGTCCCCATTTTGGCCTTACACTCTTCAATAGGATTTAGCCTATTTCCGGAAATCCGTAGGCTAAGCTGAGGTGGAAAATTAGGGTTTCCTCTTTCAGATATTGCTCAGTTGGCGTTTAGAGGATGTTGTGCAAACTTACTATTTATAGCAGTTGCTATTTTTAGCAAGTCTATCTTTCTGCAGTATCTGTCTAGCAGCAGTTCAATCCTTTGCAGGTTAGTGTTCAGTTTGGCTATCTATTGTTTTGATGTGAACTTACTATTTATAGCAGTTGGCTATTTTTAGTAAGTCTAAATTTGGCAGTAGCATCATCAGCAGCTCAACTCAAGTCATCTTGCTATCCATCAGTTTCAGTATTGGCATTGGTTTTGGTTATCTCCATGGACTGAGTTTTTATACTTAGTCAAATTTCATGTTTCTCAGTTGTACCCCACGCCTAGGAGTAATAACTTCATGTTGTTTTAAAAGAGGGGCCATTAAGGGGGTCAATTGTGCATTTAATAATTTATTAAATGCTTTATTGTTGCAAAGTGAAAAGGAGGTTGAGTAATATTATATTATTTCAAAAAGTAAAATGCAAAAAGGTGGCATCCCTTTTGGAAGTTGAAGTGATTCAACTTCTTGGAATTTGAAGAGTTCTTGTTGCTTCATTTGCCAATTGAAGTTTATATATTGCTGCTGTTTGAAGAGCTGATTATGCATATTTTTGAAGAGCAAAGTTACGCTGCTGGAATGAATCCAGAATCCGGCTAAGGGAAAGCTTAGCAAATTTACTCCATTCTTCGGGCCTGCAACTATGGTTCCCTAGGTGGTGGATTGAGAGTGTGCTTCATCCAGAAGTACATATTGAGCATTATTGTGGAGTTTTGGTGAGATATTTCCAGTTTTTATGTTGCTGGTTTATCATGGCTGAAAGTGATTTTTGTATACAGCTTTTAGTATGAATTTTATTTGGTTCTGGGTATTTGATCATTGCATTTCTATAATAGAGGCGACCATATTTGGAGGTTATCAAAGTTTAATTCCAAGTTTCAGATTTTATTAAGCAAAATCGCCCTTGCAAGGAGGCCGTACCTTTTTGGAGAGCATTGGGATTCGTGCATAAATTAATGGTTGAGTTTAGATGCTATTTTATCATTGTGAATTGGGCGCCAACCTTCTCAAGAGCTTTTGCAAGCTATATTTCATCTTCTGGAGGTATTGTGAAGGAGTTGTGATTATTTTTATGTGTTTTCAGTTTGCTGATAATCATTTCCAGATTGCTGATTTTTATATCAGTTTGCTTCAGTATTCTGATTTTGGTTTTAAGCTTCATTAATTGAGAGGATATCAAGTGGAAAAATCTTCTATTTCATTGTGCTTTGTAAAGATTGTAATAACACTTGAAAATTGCAGTTGTTTATCATTGTAAGACTGTAAACAGTAGTACTGTTCCAGTCATTTAATTAGCTGCAAAATCTTATGATTAATCTCTCATATATGTAACCCCTGGATGGTTTACCGCCAGTGTGGATAAAGAACATTCTAGAAGCTTATCTCTCTTATTTGCAGCTATTTCTATTCATTGTAAAGCTAGTTAGTAGTACTAACAGCTATTTCATTTTATTGCTGCAATTTATACTTGATTACACTCCCACAATTGAGTGGTTGAGTTTTAGAATAAACATCTTTCTTGATTGTAAATTCCCCCCACAAAATAAGTGGTTGTGTGGACAGTATTCCCCCCACGTTAATAAGTGGAAGAGTGGATTTAAAGGCTGGCTTGCCGCCTAATAATTGTTGTAAACTCACCCACTGAATAAGTGGAGTATTCCCACTGCTTGTGGATGACTGCATCAGCAAATGAATTGTACTTTCAGCGCTGTTTATGCCTAACGATCCTCTGACCATATGCTATCACCTCACCCACATTGGGATCTTGGTGAACATTCTTGGTTAGAGTTATCTTCTTTGTTGATTTGCATTTTTGGAGCTAACGCTAATCAGTGTTTGGTTGCTGATTTGTGTGTCTAATTTTGGGGAAAAAAGTTAAGGGGAATATTTCATATCAGCTACCTGAGGGTGTGAAACACCATCTGAAGGCTGCTTCGGGGATTGGTTTCATCCAGGAGTCAACATTGGGCATCATTGGAGGACTTCTCAAGGGTTTCAAACGATAAACATTTGCAGATCAGAAGTTGATATTCGGGTATGATCAATCTTATTGTAAATTCAAAGCAATAAATAATCAAAGTTGATCATTTGATATTTTAGTTTTCAGCATTTCTCTCTTTGCATTTGCTTTTTATGCATTTCTTGGTAAATATTTCGAAAACTTTGAGACACAAGAAAATCAGATCAGCAGTTGCAAAGAATTTTATATTTGGGAAAACAAGGGTTCTTACAAAATCTCAAAGGATGGCTAGTTTGAGAAGCTTAAAATTTCAACCATTTTCTTGTAGGCATTGGTGATTAAAATTTCAACCATTTTCTTGTAGGCATTGGTGAGGTCAAAGATGATAAGAAAAAAAATACCAGATATTTAAGGAGAGACACGAAACTGCTATCAATATTCAGAAAGGATTACATTGTAAAATTGCCAAAAAAGGATGTACAATAATCGTTTAACTGGTGTTCCTATGCTAGATCCTCATGGATGGTTTCCTAGAAGACATAAAAACATGATTTGATAGCAATTTTGACCTTTAAAACAATTTATTATCTGGTGATATAGCACATTGAAAAAAGGAAGATACAAACAGGCATCAACATTAGGGACAGTAACCTGACAAAAGGATACAGCAGTTACATCATCATTTCTGGAATTAGAAGTGTCAAAGAAGTTTCAACCCAAGTCAAGGAAGAAGGTGAAAAGTCAGCCCGAATACAAAGAGACAAAAGACTAAGTGTTGGGAAGCCAACCATAAAATTGGTTTTCTAAAAATGAGATGGGATGGAGGGCAAGAACAAGAGCTGTGGGTAAGTGAGAGGCAGGGGAGGGTTGTAATGAAATCTCCCTATAGCATGTTTAGCTTTGTTGCAGTGAATACAGAAATTTAAAATTATATAATGCAATACATGTTGATTTGGGTCCACTGAAGGAACTATAAAATTGGTTTTCTAAAAATGAGATGGGATGGAGGGCAAGAACAAGAGCTGTGGGTAAGTGAGAGGCAGGGGAGGGTTGTAATGAAATCTCCCTATAGCATGTTTAGCTTTGTTGCAGTGAATACAGAAATTTAAAATTATATAATGCAATACATGTTGATTTGGGTCCACTGAAGGAACCTGAGACTTGGGTGAAAATTGCAGAAAAAGAGTTTCAAATGTTTCCAAATTGCTGAAAAAGACTTCGATGGAGTCCAAACATCTGCAATCTGATAGTTATAATCCTTTAAAACATCTCAAAAAACCCAACGCCTTGATTGTTGTCAATCTGCCAAGCTCATTACAAGGGAACAGATGGAGTTTAGAGATGATGCAACCTATCAAAATCTGTTGTAGATCCCTGCTAATTTAGGTGTTCGCTGTGACAAACAACAATGCTCCAACCCTACTAGAAGGCCTTGTCCTTTGTGTAATGTCCCCTTTTGGAATTGCCCTAAATCTTGCCCTAGAATCACAAGCTTAATGTAGTTAGGGCTGTAACTTATCACTTAAATGCTTCAAACAAGATAAATCTCAGCTTCAGGTCCTGCAATCATGTTAGATAATATTGGAAATGTAATTTATGTGATCAGAACATAATAAATGTCTTATCTATTTAAAATACATAACTATTCCAACACTATCTAAACTTCCAATATCCATAATGCATAGTGGCAGTTTTAATCATAAAAGGACTTGGATAAGAAGCGGGATAAGTCCACCCGAAGCTATCCATCTAAGCCCAAGAGCACGAGCGTCTGACCAAGACAACCCACCCCTTGGCCCCAAGTGGCAAGAACGTCTGAACCAAGACAATTCCACCCTCAGAGTGGCGTGCCTAGTGGACACACTTGTACCTTCTTTTCCTATCCATGTTGTCTTATCCATCTTCCTTATGATTGAGACTCCTTGAATCCATTTTAACAATCAATCATAGTTTGTCTTGATAGGGGAGCCTTGAAAGGGGTGCTAGTAAACTAGTCAACCCATCTAAGCCCAAGAGCATGAGCGTTTGACCAAGACAACCCATCCCTTGGCCCCAAGTGGCAGGAAAATCTGAACCAAGACAATTCCACCCTCAAAGTGGCATGCTTAGCATGGGAGGCCCGTAAACAGCATCCTCCTAACTTGCATCCTTCAACCTTACATTTGATTGATCATAGGATAAAAACATAAATATATATATAATCTGTTATTCATATTTATATTAAAGAATCATAATTACTTATAAGACTCAATAATTGCTACAAGCATCATTGTTACATAATCGTATATAATAATATATTTCATATAAATATAATTATTCCTAATAATCACCTTTGCATATATATATATATTTCATATAAATATAATTATTCCTAATAATCACCTTTGCATATATATATATATATATATATAGTGTGTGTGTGTGTGTGTGTATGTTTATGTATTTATATATTAATAATTATATTTAAATTTTACTTCCCCAACTATATTCTTGCCAATAATATTTAATCCAATACATATATATTCTTTTCCCAATCTGCTGTGTTACCAGATTTCGAAGTCATCTTCCTATCTCCTAATCCATCGATCTGCTTGTATGTGCTTCATTTTATTTATTTTCTTTTGTCTTATTTCCCCTCCATCGATGCCTTTTGCCATTGAATTAACTCCTTATATCCATAATGGGCTGAGAGTCATGACCGTTCATGGTTTCTACTTGCCAAAGGATGTGACTTTTGTTAATAGTCATAACTAATCGCAGTTATGATAAATTAATTTTATTTGTATTATTCCAATAGGAAATCGCCAACCTAGCTATGGATGCATTTATGCTTAATTAATTGTTTCAAAAAGCAGATCGCTGCCTTCTAGCAATAATTGCTTTATACTTTGCTTTATTATTATTAAAAAATGGGATTATTACAATTTAGTTATATTTATTTATTTGTTTATTTAGTTTATTTGTTTATTTGTATATTTATTATTCAGATTATATTAGTTTATTGAATCCTATAGTAATTACCAATATTATATCTGTTGTTTTATTTATGATATTTATTTCATAATTATAATACTATCTAGGATAATAATAGTTAAAAGATAATTTATATTTATATTTCTAATTATAATATTGTTTAAATGGCAATTGCTTATTTTTATATTTTGATATCTATTCAGTTTTGTTATTTGTATTTCAATATCTCATATTTAGCATTAGAATTTCGGAGACATGACACTTTGCCAATTGAGAATCTAAAACATTCAGATGCCCTTATGAAGGAATAGCATTTTACTCCTACAAAATAAAACGAAGGAAGAGTTGAGACATGCTTCTGAACACAAGATGAGCCTTTTGATGTTTTGTTTTTGGTCTTCCCTATGCATGAACACACTCTTTACCACATGATGCCATTTTCATTGTCTCAAATTCAAATTATTGATGCATTTGTTGATCATCCAGATTACTTGAGTCTCATTCCATATTTTTTGATGTCTTGTGTTTGGTCCTTGGGAATCCCCTTGTATGAGTGTACACTTTTCTGCAAACTCTTTTTTTTTTAACTTTTCAACCTTCAACTTTCCTCATGTGTACCTTGGCTATGGGTGTTCCTTTTCTTTTTTTTTCAAACCTTGATTATTCTCCTATGCAATTCCAGGCTCATGGTCTTGACAAACATTTTTAACAATTTAGCCCTTTTGGTACATGCCTTGAGGAAGTGTGCACCAATGTTTTAGGTGGGCCAGCTTTTGACTTTAACTTAAAACATTGCTGATTTCCTGTATAGGAGCCCTTTTGGTACATGCCTTGAGGAAGTGTGCACCAATGTTTTAGGTGGGCCAGCTTTTGTCTTGACTTAAAACATTGCCGATTTCCTGTATAGGCAAGCTCCTTTAGTCTGGATGTCCTAATTTTAAACTTTTCCAAACTCTGTCCATTCACTTGCTCAAGCACACTCCTTCAGTATCAACATCTTTTTTCTAAAGTTCGCAACTTTTGGCACTAATTGAACAGGCTTTTAATCTAATGCACTTTGAAGTATCACTGGTCTGATTTTTGTTCTTTCAAACCTTTGGGCAAACTTATTTGCAAACGCCTACTGTGCATGGAGACCAAACCAATACATCAACTTCCAAACCTTGCAAGCAAATGTTTTGTTGATTGCTAAAAACGTGTTGCTAACCCCACTGTTCCATATCTTCTTCCTCTCCTTCATACAACTACATGATCCTCTAATTTTGTTTCCTTTCATGAATTGATTATTGCCTCATTTAACTGATTTGAAAGGTCCATCATTAACTACTACAATACTCACAATCATGAGGGGCAAGGATTCAACCATAGCTCACTAAACAAGAAATGACTTTCTTTGACTCAAGAATTCTAAGTTTCCAATCCTAGAACTAGTTCTTGTTCGGGTTCAAGTTTGCAGGTTTGGTTCAAAAAAATAAAAAGTTGTGTTGGGTTCATTTTGGGTTTGTCTATACAAAATCATATAAAAATCAGAAATATATACATATTTGCAGCAGTAATTAAGTTTAGAATACCGTATAGCATTATCATATAATAAACAAATCAACTCTAAAAAATTAAAAAACTACAATGTCCATTAGTCAAACTCAAATTTCATGATATATATTAAAAATTAAAATTAATAATAATAATATAAAGTGTCAACAATCAGCTCTCATTAATCAGGCATTAGCATCATATGGGTCTTCAAAAATATCATCACCAACCATATTAGATGATGTACATACTAGCATATTAGAAGAAAAACAAGCAATGCCACTAGCACTTTCATGCTTACTAGTTGGCTTATCTTCAACATCAAATGCAGCAAGTTGAGAACTAGAAACATCGAAGTCAGTATTCTCTGACTCAATACCCCACTTCCTTGTAGCCACTTTCCTTGTATGAAAGGAAGTCCAGGTTGGAATGCACATATGCTAAGTTCTCTGCCTTTTTTTAGTATAGTTTATTGCACTTTACTAAGTGGATGAAGGAGTATGTGCTCCAATTCCTCTCACATGCAGATGAACTAGCAACCTATTAAAACATAATTAGTGAGTTAAAGTTATAAAATTGAAAATTATTAAAAAAAACTTAAGAGATAAAAGATTTTTTTATAAACCATTCTTGCAACAAAAATTTGATCACAAGAAGTTGTAGGTGTGTGAATGATTGGCCTTGGAAGCACAATTGGTGTCAATAAATGTCTTGTACCTAGCTAATTCCTAGCAAGGGGGACTTATTCACATGTTTAGTTTACTTAGGTCCTAGGTGTCTTTCTAGAAGTCTTAGTTGTCTAGATAAGATCTTATCATATCTTATCTTTTTGACTTTTATTTAATATTGGTTACCTAGGTCATTTAATAGTTGTCTTATAACATAGGATTATGACACATGTCACAATCTTGTGTAATCCTATCCCTCACCATGCATTTATAAGCAAGCCCTCTCATGTACATTTGTATCAATCTTGCATCCATAATCATAGCAAGCTATTCTTGTTATTTTCTCTCTTGTGGAAGATATTTTGATCTAGCAACTATTCCCGGGGGTGTTGGGAGTCACCATTAACTCCTACATGGTATCAAAGCTGCAGTGTTACAGATTCCTTCTCAAATCTGAGGGATTCATCTTGCCATAAAGGTTTTGTTGGGTGTATTTTGGGGTTTCAAGGACCTCACAATTGAATTCAGGGCATTAAAGAAAGTCAGGTTTGTCTTTCATTTGATCAAATTTCATATGTTTTGTCAAATCTACGAGGGTTTGAAGTAGGGTTAAAGTTGCCAGATCCAAGAGGTAGTTGAATTTTTTGAGCACTTTGGGCCAAATCTAACCCTACCATCACATTCAATAGGCCCAAAAAACCTAAAGACGGACTATCAAATCACCAAATTTGGACACTTTGTTTCGGGGGCATCAAATGTTCTTTTTGCCCGTTGCCATATTTTCGTACTGTACCGATCCATGCATTCCATACAGTCTAGATGTAGGTCATACAATCATTGATACAATCCAGTCGCAAATTTGTTGGCGTTTAAATTAGCACCTCTGGAGAGCTTATTGTAAACAGCCAACTATTGTAAGTGTTATAGTACTGCTCCTTCGGATTATAGAGAGGAAGATCCCTCTTTGCTGATGTAATGTGTAGAAAGGGTAGAGTAGACTAAGGTTCCTATCTTTTTATACTCAGCGGCAGGACACAAGGGTGCACAAACACAATGCGTCGTAGCTAAGCTTTTCTATGGTTTCTGCAGATCTTAACTACGACTAAACTAGTTTTTAATCTATCCTATCTCCCCAAGATAAACAGAGCATGAGGGTATAGGAGCAAGAATGGATTGGTTGGATCACTTGAATCTGTCGTCTCCTTAGAATATGGTCGAGGCTCTGAACTCTCAGATATATGTTGGGATAAGGTTTTATGCAAGCGAAGACTCTTTAAGGTAAGTTGGATCTAAGACTTGCCCAGGAGGAGGAACCCCTATCCGAGGTATAGGCTAGGAAACAGCTTATTAGAAACAACAAATTACGATGACTTGGCTGACAAACTTGCTAAGGAGGAGGAACCCCTATCCGAAGTATAAGTTGAAAGTCAATCCATTAAACAACATCACACGATAACTGTTAATAACAAATATCCAAAGAGGACGAACCCCTATCCGAGGAGGGAGTTGAAACAACAAGCTATTTAACACAAAACGTTGAAAGGACTCAAATATTTGGATCAAAATGCAAGCGCCTTCTGATTTTCTTCTCCAAATCTCTTCAAGGAGTTACAAAGATTGGGACATGCAAAGGCACAAAATCATGCACAATTGCTCATCAAACCAATTAACCCTCACCCAAGAGTGAACAAGTAATCACTTTCAAACTTGTTGGCAACAATGGCGCAACAATTATAGTAAGTAAAGGTTAACAAATAATGAGGCCAAGGCTCTTATTTATAGAACTCAAAGGAGTAGGCAACCCTAAAATCTCCTTGAGTTAACAAACAATTCTTGCCAATCAACAAGATTTATTCCTATGTCTAAAAGTAGGTGAGCAATCAATTAACTACAAATCTACTTCAATAAACTAAAACTAAACAAAGAGTCAACGGGAAACTACTTCAGTTGACTGAAACTAAAGTTAAAGGTGAACTTTAATACAAAGTGTGTCTCTAAAATAGACATCCACATTTAGTGAGGATCTGAGATCCACAAATTATGGAAGCCAATTAAACATCCTCAATTAGTGGGATCTGACATGCATGATCTGTGGTGAGCTAGGTGGCTTTGTTTCTAACACAGGCACCATTTATGTTGCTGCTTCCTCTACCTCTTCAGGCTTTGTCTCTGCAGTGACTATCTCTATCACTGGCTCAAGGGCAGCAATTCCCATGACTATCTCAAGGGTGTGTGTGGCTGTCTCCACATGTATCCCCTGTGTTCTTGGCCTTGTATGCCCTGACATCCTCATCCCTTTGGGTAGATTGCACCACTGCTCTTGTCTGGGCTTCTTCCTTGATGTGGAAGGTGGTGTAGACTGAACCTGTGGCGGCTCTATTCTGGGAAGTACTACCTTTCGTGTCCTTTTGCTGTCGAGGTAGAGTTGACTCTTCCTGACAACTCTACTCGTTCTCTCCTCTATAGATGGGTTTTCCTTTGCATACCAATCTACTCTTCCAAGTGGTTGTGAGTCCATTGAATCTACGAAGAACAAGGGGAGAATGACTTCCCCTTCATCATCAGATAAGCCCTCAATGTCTTCTGACATGAAGTCAGCAATTTGTGAGAGTCTAAACCTGCTATAGTTCCTTCTTCGTACTTCGTACTCATCATCACAATTAACCCAGTAATATTTCATAGAAGATTCATGTGATGAGCGTTGCTCAAGATGCGCCACATAGAGACCTCTGGAATCATATGACCTTCTCTCAATGAGGTACTTGAGATTAAGTCTCACCGTTTCCTGGCTCATCAACTTGGCATTAGTTGCTAACCTGCATCTATAGAGTCCCATCTCAACGATAAAGTTCACAGCTGGCTTCTTCTTCAGGCGTAAGTGAGTGTGAACTTTGGCCAACTGCCTTAGGAATTCCATGAAAACTACCCTATCTGAAGGGTAGCGTGGCATCATGGCAGGGTGACCAATGTAGCCATACACGCATACGTAGGTGAAGGTAGGGAATTGGATAAACCAATCTGCCCAATCCACCATTGCCACCTTGGTTGTTCATGAAATACGTACGTGCATCTCATGGTCTAGGTATCGTACAGTGTGCATGATGAAGAGGTCACTTATCCTTTTTAAGTGTCGCTTTGCTTGAGTAAACTCAAGACATGTAAAGTGTTAATGGACCTTCTGCACACCTAAGGTCCACACATTGTTTAGTGTCCTGAATTCGCCTTGAAAGACAATCAAGTATACCAGGTAGGAACACATATGGAACCTATGAGCCTCTAGAAACCCAGTAATATGTTGGTGGAGTGTATCACTGATCAGGGTGGCCCAGCCATAATCTTCCCTCTTGTTGATAATCTTGGCAATGACATAATAAATCCACGATTAAACTAATTGCCCTCTTCCTGTCCAATTATTCTGCTGAGTAGAGTGATCAACACTGCATACTCATCTTTGAATTCTCCTCGTCCAACCAACTTAGTCAAGCTAGCCTTTTTCACCTTCAGCCATTTTTCTACCATTATTCCTTGGCATTTGTTCTTGGCTACCTCGAATGCTCTATCGCATTTTGTCACTGATATGACCACGTTGGTAGGGCATGGTGGAATACCCAAACATTTTTCAATGTCCTTTGCTTTCAAGCTGCAAATTACCCCTCCCATCCATTGATTTGATTTCTCTCATGGTAGGATTGCAATGCTTAATGCAAGTGATTACAAGCTCCACACTCTGTAATGTGATGGGGATGGACGCAGCTTGAAGCAACCCGGATTCCTCTATGTTCTACAATGTGACATGATTCATGCCCTCCAAGTCTTCTAGATCAACCACTGGATTCTTTTGATGTAAGTCTGTGTCAATCGTTTTCAGGAAATCATGGTACAAGGCCGTCTTGGTCTTGTATTACACCTGAGACTACTGCATCCTGAAAAACTTGAAGATTGACTGCACACACGACCCTGTTCTGACAATTTTCGAAAACCCCTAAAAATAGCACCTGTCAAGAAGTATTTTTCTGAAAAAAATCTGGCACATGGGTTTTGTTCGTGCTTCAATGCTGAACAAACCCAATTCCTCGGAATTTTTATTCTGAAACTTTTTCGGAAAAACCCCCAAAAATAGGGGCAGCAAATTTGTTGTTTCTGGAAAATCTGACGAGATGGGTTTCACTGGAAAATTATTCTGATTCTGC
Source organism: Sequoia sempervirens (assembly GCA_007258455.2). NCBI lineage: Eukaryota > Viridiplantae > Streptophyta > Pinopsida > Cupressales > Cupressaceae > Sequoia > Sequoia sempervirens. Next base: position 592,501,719 of record VDFB02047230.1, on the reverse strand, counting down.
CAAGTTGATTAGATTTGTGGTAGCCTGTTGATTTGTGTGACATGCAAGAATACCTAAGACAAGAAAAGAGGAAGTAAACAAGAGGTGGATTGGAAGTTTTTATCTGTCTCCCTGAGAAAATCTGTCTCTGAATCCAACCTCTGATAAGAAATCTTCCTTTGCCTCTGATCTTCAAAAATATTGAAGAACTGTCAAAAACCCTTGCCAGATCTTAAAAGGACGTCCTTGAGAGCTTCTTGTTGTTTTGATTTTCAACTTGCCAAAGAAATAATGAAGAAGGACGCCTAGATTTACTTTATATAGACTCAAGCTTGAATCCTTGAAGTTTGGGCGCCTATCTCATGATCTAAGCCTGATTTGGCCTAATCTGGAGTTCAAAAGGTTGATTTCCACTTATCGTGGGATGATTTGGCAAAGTTTGCTTCCAAAATATCTTCATTGAAGTCAACAAACTTGGCTTTGACCTTTTTAGGCGTCCATTTTGAGTTTGAGTGCTTTTTCATCAATTTTCCATGTTGAATGACCTCTGTTTGATCCTTGCTCCAAATTGATCAGTTGATCATGAGCAGCTGCTGATAGATTCACTATTGAGTTGGATCTGTGCCAAAGAGATGTGCCTGGGAGATGCTAAGCTGGAAAACTGAGTTTGAGGCTCCAGAAGACTAAGCGCCTTTCTTCAACAAGGGCGCTTTTGCACTTGCCTTAGCAATTTTCAATCTTTGTTCTTCAACTTCTCCATTTAGACCTTTCGTGCTTTGATTTGATATCCCCGTTGACTGACTAGTCAGACCATCTTGCTTGATGATTCATCACGTGACCAGCTCAATCCTAAAAAGGATGGCTGGTGTCTCAACTCCTAAAAGTCAGTTTTAGGTCTCAAGAACCAAGGGCGCCTTTCTTCAGCAGGGGCACTTTTGACTTATTGACCAGTGATTTTGAAGTTATAAACTGCTTTAGTTTGATCTCCGTCGTCAAATGATTGCCTTGTTAGAATCCTTCGTTGATGGTTTCGTTGTCAAGGTTGATCCAAACGGAGAAGATCATCTTGGGAGTCCTTCAACCATTTGACAACATCTGAGTGCCCAAAAGAAAGGGCGCCTTTCTTTAGCAAGGGCGCCTTTTTCAAGATACTTAGCACATTTTCCAGTGTTCTTTCGTTCTTGCTTTTCTAGCATTTTCTGCTTGATTGCCTGCTCAGTTGATCAATCACTGCAGTTGTTTGGCTCATCTCGCAGGTTCGTTGATGGACTCATTATGAAACTAGATCGGAGCTAGATAGAATTTACGAAGACAGCATTTTTCAATGAGTGGCGTCTTCATTACCCAATTCAAGGGTGCCTTTCTTCAGCAAAGGCGCCTTCTTCATCCTAAGCAATCATTTTGGATGTTCTTCATAACAGCCTCTTCGCCTTTCGTTTGGCGTTTGTCGGTGATTACTTCATCAGATGATTTTGCTAAATGTTTCGTTGTCGAGCCAGCAAAAAAACGTAGAGGACGACTGCCTTGGACAAATCAGATCACTGCATTTAGCCCTCGAGATTCAAGGGCGCCCCTTTTCAATAAAGACGCTTTTTTAGCATTTTGAACTGACCTTTCCTTGGTAGCATTTCCAAAGTTAGCCAATTTTGGCCTTTTCCGGTTTCCACAATCTCCTTCGTCAAACAGCATCTTTTTAGTCCTTTTCCACCATGGTTGCATCATTGAAGCTTTTGAAGCTTAGCTTTCAGCACTTGGTACTGGCCAATCTGCCATTAATGGTTGCGGAGCTCCTAACTTTTCTTCTAAAAAACAGAAATAGACACACCAGAGTAAAACATGTCTTTTAATGATTCTGACTTGACCAATGTGATCGTGAAGTCGATTAATCCTATCAAAATCATTTTCAATCATTTCTGGGAAGGTCCTACTTTCAGGGGTTTCCCCAAAAATAGGGGTACGAAACCCTAATTTTCAATTTTTTGAAAATTTGCACATATGTTCCTTGACAGAAACCCATAAAGACCTTATGTTTGGTTTGACCTAAAATAGACTTTTGACGGCATTTTCACATAATTTAGCTCAATTTAAGCAAAATGCCAAAAATTTATTTTGGGTACAACGAGGTCTAAAGCAGCATACTCCAAGCCTCCAAGGTATATTCGGCTCTTTGGCATCATCTGCGTCAGGTACCCTTTGTAGTCATGGTACTATCATCATCATGGTGGTACGAATTTCGTTTAAATCGTTGTCGAATTTTTATTAAGAAAAAAATTGTTTTAAACTAAAGTTTTTATCACCAATGCTTATATTAGTGGGAACCCCTGATCACGACTTCATCGAGCAGGGGGTTCTCTCGAGCCCCAACGGACTTAAGGGGAGCAACACGGTGACTGTCGCCTCGCCATCGAGCCACCAAGGCAGATGGCTCTGCCAAGACCGCCGCCAATACTAGTGGCATGAAAAAAAAATTAAACAACAGGCGCTTAGAACCCAGGTCGTGAGTTACGTGGCTGACCAACGGCCAAGCCCTAAGGGCCAAATTTTGCCCCTTTACAGGACACTACAATAACATTGAACACTGGCCAATTTTTTGCATCCTTCCATCCATTGGAAACAATGGGCACCACTGTCCTAGCCCACAAATCTCTTATGGACTTCAATGAATCCTCTACAAACTTCACCTCCTTTTCCAATAAGGTGTCATGCATCTTCTCAAAACCCAAGCCCTTGTACGCTTCTAGAGTCTCATTAATTGTTTTCAACATTTTTTCGAAAACTGGTGAAAATACATCAGAAGCAAATCCATTTGCATGGACACATCTCACAATGTGTTGACTAGCAATCTCCCAAGACTCATTGTAAAATGCCATTTCCAATGGTCCCTTTGATCTTTTGTGTGTAAATTATGTGAGTTGTTCTTCAGTTGTGGCCAAAAATGGGTGGGGCTCTATAGGTTGAGCATTAGATGGTTGAGGGAGCTAAATTCCTTGAGATCTTTTCTTTTATAAAGGATGACTTAATTTATGACCTACTACTTGATTTGTTTTTTCCTACTCATTGGCATATGGTATGACTTGCTCTTGTGAAATGGGTACATTATTTTTCTAGGCAAGCTTTGATGCCCAGACTAGGGATGTAGCACAAACAGGCTTTCACCCAACTATACAAGCTTGAATGCTTGATACTACACCAATTGCAAATCCAAATATAACCCCCACCACCTAGAAGCTACTCTATGATATCAACAAATGTCTAATGGGGAGAATTTGGATCTATTTTGATGTTGGGTTGGGTCACAAAGCTAGAACTAGCTGCCATTATAAGAACTACAGCAACAAGTTCAATAAACAACATATTCAAAATAAATGAAAACAAAAAAACATCTATACAACTTAACTCATTTTTAAAAATTATGCGTGTGCCATAGATTCATTGAAGAATGGGCAAAAAACAAGAGTTCATTTGTAAATAAATGCAAAAAAATACCAAAAACTTGAAAAAGACCTACCTCTTTTGCAAAACTCTTCCTCTACAATCTCCTTGGCAATAAATGAGTTCTTGCACATGCATAGGAATAGCAAACCAACCAATTTGGAACCTTCATTGATCAATCTTCAACTCTATTCATGCAATGGCAAGCAAGAATGAAAGTTCAGCAACGATGAATGATATTTTTGTTTTGCATTCATAACGAGGGAATTTACTTTGTTTTTGTCTTTGAAATGCCCTAAAGTCCACATTTTAAGGTTAAGGGACAATTATAGTTATATGAACAAAAGTCCAATGTTAAAAGAAACTATTAAAAAAAAAACTAAAATGCAATAGGTTTGTCGCTACAAGATCAAAAGGCATCAAAATTCATGACAAGTTCACCTAGGTTCATCCCAAACAAACCCATAGCAGCTTAGCAAAGCCCTAAACAAACACCCTACCAAATGAAACCCGTATTTAGGTCAGATCAGACCTGAACCTATAGGCCTAAGGGATCAAATTAGTACCATAGCAAAATTTTAACACTATACAAAAAGCGTTATGAGTATAACAATTGACTCTGTTTGGGACCACTACAAATACTTCGACTGTATAAGAACTGCCAAAAAAACCATAGTTTAAAGTTTATAATAGAATCTTAGTAGTTTGTTGTGGAGTCAAGCTATTCCTAGATCCCCTTGTTTAATGTGAAAAGGGGATCTAAACTAACCAAAAAATTAACCTGGATGAATCCTTTCTTCGCCAAGCATTGGAAAACAAACCAACAAAGGCGTTATGCTTGGCTAACTTCCTCAAAGGAGAGCCAAGCTGCCTGCGTTTTGTTCCTTTGTTGTAAAGAGGGAAAATTGAAAAAATAGTGATTTAATTAATCTACGTGACAAAAACCCTAATCTAGCTTACTGACTGGTTACAAGGAAAATACAACAATTTACAAAAAATCACGATAGATTTGTAAAGGGCAGAGGGATAAGAACCTATCACCAAAAGCAAGAGATTTATATCTTGGACACAAGCACGTCGCACAGATGCCAGGGCACCACGCTAGGGTCCTAGGAGGGTTGTACAGCCTGAATGACAGTCTAGCAATTTTTGCAATGCTCTGCTCTACTAATCTCTGCAATCTTCTATTCCGGATCTGAACCTACACAGGCACAAAGGAGGAAAATCCGAAAAAGGGTTGTGGTTATCTAGGATTTTGCCTCGATCAAACCCCCATTTTGGTATTTCTACCTCCACGAATAGCCAATTTGATAAAAGCAATAGTGTGTGCTCTAAATCTTAAATGTGTCTAAGTTTGTGGCAAGCAGTGACAAGCAAAATGATTAAATCAAAACCCTACTCAAGTGTGTTATAGTGGATTTCTATATGCCTCAAATAGGATAATGTAAGATCCAACCCAAGAGAAAGGTTATGCTCAAAGGAAATGAAAACACAAGTTACCCCACTTCAGGACGACAAGGTGATCAAAAGTCTAAATGTGAGAACCATCTAAAATCGCACTCAATTGTGATGAAGAGGTACAAGCCAATCACAAGTCAATAATCCCAAATCATTCTACAACATTCTCGGAGCTTCAATCAAAATAACAATAGCAAGTACTAATAAATCTTGTTCATAATTGCAGAGCTGAATATTGTTTTTGGCAAGGCTTCGCCGTAGTGTGCATGGGTGTGTGTTTGTTTGCAAAAACTTCATGTTTAAATAGGAAGCAATAGGAATAACCTTAGGTGTAGGCTGAGATGTTTAAATTTGAATTTTGGAAATATTTTTATCGCACCAATGTCAAAATCGAGGTCACGTCAAACAAGGCAGAGGCTGACCCTCACAAGTATCCAACTTTTTTGCATGAATTGGCGGGACCCTAGCGCGCCACGCTAGCGTCCACGCGTTCTTCACTCGTCGAAGTGAGAACAATCGGTAAGGGGTCCCTTGATTTAGGATCTAACTCAAATTCGGGAATTTGTCGAATTTTTTAGGGTATAGGGTCATCAATAAGGATTTTAGGGTAGCATCAACATATTCTCTTGAGTTGGAGGTAATGCCAAGGATGGAAATGGTCCTAAAATGGACTAGGGGAGTGAATATAAAGCGAGTGCCAAATAGAGCACGAATTGTGCTTGCGCCATCAGGGAACACAATTTACGACGCTACACCCCTAAATAGAAGGTTAGGTTAACTAATCATTAATAAATGGAACACATGGCATGTCACAAATAAGGAAAAACATTACAATACAGCATTGATACAACACCAAACATACAAAAAAAACAAAAAACAACTAGTGAATCAAGAATAGGATCAACCTCAAAAAAATATCATGTCCATTATTCCACTACATTACCATATAAAAAATTTAAAGAAAAACTTCAACTCTTTTCACTAGACGTGACAATGAAGATATCAACAAAGAAGAGTGAGTAGACTCAGAAAATTTAGCCTTGCTATGATAAGGTTCATCAAAAAGCCACTCAAACGAAGAGAAAAAGCAACATCATTCATCATCACCACTTATGCAATTGAGGTCTTTTCACTTGTTCACAAGAATTGGAACGCAATTTTGCTCTTTAAACACATACCTTCGTCTTCCTCAACAAATATATAGCATATCAACAAAAATTTGCTCATGTTTGGTATAAAAGTGTGTTCTTGCTCGATCAACCATCCTTCATCCATATCGAAAAACCTAAGCAAGGTTGACAAAATAGGGGAAATCTCCAACTCATTTCCATGACCTTATAATGCACAAGAAGAAATGCTACCCTAAAAAAAAATGTTGCTTCATTGTGGTTCCATCTATAGTTTGTCCTACTTTGCTTTCCACTTTTCTTTTTCAAGCTTTTTTAACTTTATGATTTTCCAAACATAGTAAGCATCAAGCACATTACTATGCAATTCATTCCCTGCCTTATCAAAATCAAGATTGTATTCAATATATCCCATCACAAAGTAATGTATCCAAAGGCCATTTAGGGTTATTGATCTCCTAGACGTGTTGAAAGGAGGTGATCAACTTGGGAACTCTAGATCCCCAAGAAGCCACATGTAAAAATATGTTCTAAAGGGTGATGACCTCCTGAAGATAAAGAGTCAAAGACTATTGCTCTCAATTTCTAAAGAAACTAGAGATTACTATCTAAGTCCCTGTAGAGGCAATACTATCTCCCTCAAATCTCATAATAAATGGGGCATCTTAAGATGGAATCCTCCTCGATCTCAACTACCAAGAGGGGGCAAAGACGACACCATCTAATCAAGGGGAGAAATATGATGATCAGTCTCAACCCATAGGTAATGGAAATATACCCTCATTCGGCCAAGGGGGAACCTCAAGCCATGCAAACAATAACACCAAGATAGTGAAGGCTACAATATATACTGTTGGCGTAACAACTAACACCTCTAGAGTGCAAGTTGGTACGGACAACTATGCACACTATGTGATGAGTGCTCTTCAAATTAGGAGGGGAAGCTCCCTTGTTGTATGGACAAAAGTGCTTGGAAAGTAAACTAAACTATTTCCTGTATTTTTGTCTCAACTATAAGAGGCACAAAGTTTGCAATAAACTTTGAACGTTGCAGCCAAGGTTTTTCTGGTTTCGCAGGACCTAACTACAACTCAAAACTAAGTAACTTAACTATCCAATCTCCTCAAGAAAAACAGAGCATGAGGAAACGGAGCAGGATATGATTATACGATAACTTCAAAGACAGGATTTCCAAGGAGGTGATGACACCTTTCCGAGGCGTAGGCTGAAAGAAAAGTTATTGGCAACAACACCAGTACAATGAACTCTACTTTTGAATTCCCAAGGAGGTGATGGCACCTTTCCGAGGTGTAGACATGAAACAAAGCACATTAACACAATAACACCAAACGATGTCTTAATTCTAAATTCCCAAGGAGGTGATGACACCTTTCCGAGGTGTAGATATGAAATAAGCTTATAATCACAAGAACACAAGACAATGATCATCCAACCAAAGTGAACAGATACAAAATAGCAATATTACAGGCAAAACTCGCTCAACATATATTACTATCGTGTGCAAAAGTTATGTACAAATGAGCAAAAGCTCTTATTTATAAACATCGAAAGGTGTAGGGAACCCTAAAATCACCTTGAGTCAACTACAGTCTTGCAATGCATGCAAGATTTATTGCTAAACCCTAATAAAGCAAACTATACAGTTAACTGGAAAGCTACCATCAGTTAACCGGTACAATTAATCTAAAAATGGACAATGTGCAAGCATGCACATCCTTATTGAAAGCAAAGTTAACTAGAACACTACCATCAATTAACGTAAACCCTAAATACAACTCCAAGTGTGTAAAGATAATCCCAGAATAGACATGCATGAGATGAGGCAGCGAGTTAACATGAAAAGGTAACGCCAAGTTTAACTCCTATGTGTAATGTCTATCCTGAAAGGTGGGAATTGAAGTCTACTAGCTATGATCTCGAGCAACAAATCCCTCAGCGAGATTGTTAACTGTATCACCATATGGAGCACTGATAATCTGCCGAAGTATGCTATGTTTGTGCAGCATGTCCTCACCAACTGTGATCTGGGACTGAAGTTCATCTCTGCTCCCGGTTGCTTCATCGAACAACGCTGACATGACTGTAAGCTAATTAATCTTACAGCCAACGGTCTCCCCACTGAAAATACTATGAACGAGTGTCTGGAGCTTTGACTGTACATCAATATGCTCAACATATGCACCACCCTCAATCTGATACCGACACGGTAAGCGAGACACTAAGGTTCTCACAGACTGGAGTGCACTAGTGACGTGCTCTCTACTCTCAGCCAACTCTGATACCCTAGTCTCCTCTATCGTTGCCTTGAAAACCAACTGTGTTTTCCAAGAGTAGATAGCTTCTTTATCTTCTGCATCTGTGACTGATTCATATGCCACACTCAGGTGAGCAATCATAATCTCATCCCGGGGTCTGTTAATTGCCATGTCTCACTCCTCATTCTGGAGACGTAGACGGAGCTCTCATGCATTGTACCACAACTGATATAACTCTGTAAGCATAGAGCGGCCTCTAGCAACGAACTCCTCCTCCCATTCATCCAAACGCTTGTCGTATGTAACCAAGTGATCAAGCTGACCCTGTTCTGCAAGCGGCTCAAGCATCGGCGGGAGTGTGGTGGTAACATCTGACTTGTGTACAATGCTAGAAATGTACTGACGAAGCTGTCTGATTTCAGCCTTGAGGGCTGCCTTATCTTCTCTGTCCTTCACCATTCTATCCCTGGCACTATCTGTAGCAACCTGTAGGAGATCAACCTAAGTTTGGCGAGTGCTACGACCAAGGTTGACTGTGATCACCTCGAAGTCCTGAGATTCAATTTCATCCAAACTCTTCCCCTCTGGAGGTATGGCAGTCTTGACGACGATCTCCATATCAACATTCCTCTCTACGTGAACCACGTTCTTGATCCTCTTGTCTGGCGCATCCTGGTAAACATGATCGAAATCTAAATGATCAAGGACATAAGATGGTTGCCTCTGCTTCCTTCCCAATTGAGATTCAATCCAAGATCGGTCTCGACTAATGCCACTGGAAGGATCTATACTAGTAACAGGAGGTTTTGACGAGAGTGAATATGTGGAGGAGCTGCTGCGAGATGGAGAGTCTAAGTCCAATTCAATGTGAATCGGGACTGGTGATTGCTATGGGGCTGGCGTAGGAACTTGAGGTTGGATCTCAGGCACTGGCAGACTCTGTATTGGCCTCTAAACTGGCTCTCTAACAGGCTGTCTGACAGGCTCCGTATGTGTATCAATGGCAAGCGTCTTACCTTTTGAATTGTTTGGTGCTTGACTTTTCTTTGGAGAATTATTCCTCTTCTTTTGTTTGGGTTTAGACGAGGAAGGTAGCGAAGGATCCACCACTTGCGACTCTGCTCTAGGCACATTTACCCTCCTGGTCTTCTTGTTGTTGAGGTAAAGTATATTGTTTTGGATAACTCTACTTGACCTATCTTTTACTTATACGTACTCCTTAGCGTACTAATCAACTGCCTGCAGCGACTGTGTATCAACCTGCTCTTTGAAAAACTGAGGAAGGACTTCTCCCTCGTCATCTGATAAACCTCCCACATCTTCTGCCAAGAAAACAGAAATCTGTGAGAGAGAGAAGCGGCCATAACTACGTCTACGCACCTCAAAGTCGTCCTCGCAATTTGCCCAATAGTCCTCCATAGTAGGCTTATGGTATGTGCGACCACCGAGGCGTGCTATGTAATGACCCCGAGGATCATAGGTACGAATATCAACAAGATACTTGAGAGAATACTTCTCTAGCTCCTGTCCTGCAGCTTTGGCATCAACTGTCGTTCTGCACCATTATATTTTGAACTGCATGGGAAAGTTGGCAACTTGTTTATGCTTGCGGCACAAATGATGATGAACATCATGTAACTGCCTCAGGAACTCCATGAAAACAGTCTTATCCGAAGAATAACGTGGAAGCATGGTTGGATTTCCTATAAATCCATATACTCGGATGTAGGTGTATGTCGGGCACTAAATGAACCAGTCCGCCCAACAATCCATCACTGCTCTAGCAACCGCCAAGATACGGACGTGCAACTCCCAGTCCAAGTTTCTCACTGTATAAATCAGGAAAGCCTCTTGAACACACTTGAAATGACATTTAGCAATAGTGAACTCAAGCTGATCGTAGTAGTGATAGACTTTCTAAACACTGAGAATGCCAACCGTGTTTAACCCTCTAAACTAACCCTGGTTAGCAACCAAGTACACGAGGTAAGAACACATGTGAAACTCATTGGTAACTAGGAAACCGATGATTTGCTTGTGAAGAACATTGCTGATGAAGGATGCCCAGTCATAATGCTCCTGCGCAAATATGATGCGACCAATGATGTAATACATCCAAGGCTGGAAAATGTTTGCATGTGCATGACCTGAGACACGATTCAAGAGTGTGATTAGAATCGAGTACTCATCCTTGTATTCACTGCAACCCATGTTGTTTGGCAATTTGTTCCTCGTTTGCTTCAACCATCGCTCTACCATCTTGCTTTGGCACTTGTCTATATCAGCGTTGAATGCATGCGCACACTGCTCCATAGAAATGACCAGACTGCTCAGGTGCTAAGGGATACCAAAACTTCTTTCAACGTCTAGAGGCTTGAGACTGCAAATGACTCGTCCATCTACTGACACTATCTCACGAGTAGTAGAGTTGTAATGCTTAACACAAGACATTACGAACTCAACACAGTGAACGGATATAGGTATGGAAGTGGCCTCAAGTAACCCGGACTACTGAATGTTCTGAATAATCGAATCTCTGATGTTGACTAGATCTAAGACTGCCTCTGGCAACACCTTGTGGAGATTCGTCTCCACCGTCCCAATGAAGTTGTGAGTTAGGACTGATTTGGTCCTGTATTTGAGCTGAGTGTATTGCATTTTGCAAAACTCGCCTGTTGACAATGAGCACGGCTATGTTCTAACAAGATTTCTGGAAAGCTAAAAATAGCCTGCTGAGGCTAAAAATAGCCTATCGAAGGGTTATTTTCGGCTAAAATTCTAAGATATGGGTTTTGTCCAGAAAAAGATTCTAAGACAACCCAAAACGTCAAAAATGCGAAAAATCTGACTTTTTACTTAACCATGCAAGGAATTTTCAATTGAGAAAATTAGAAACTCAAGAACCAATGCTCTAGAGTTAAAAATTCCTGAAAAATTCAAGCACATGGATTTAACTTGAGGAAGATATATAGAATCGATCCAGATGAATTAATTTGCCAAAATTTGCCTTTTTTTTTAACATGCGAATTGAATTTGAGGGAATTTTGATGAATCTAAGAGGAGAAAAGACGTTTTTTTTGTGTTCTTCCTCTGTCAAAATCGCCACGGGCTTCTCAAATTTGTTGATTACTGTGGACTGGTACCTGCAAAAGGAATTACTGATGTCTCTAAATTTGATTGCTAACAAAATCACCCAACACTGGAGAAAATTCGCTCTGCCTATGACGAAATACGAATTTCTGAAGCTAGATAATGAATTAATGCCAAGTGCCATGTTTAAATAGAATAAATTTGCACCTCAAAGGTGACTGCAAGATTTAAAACCTCAACTGAAAATAGAATGATTCTGATTGGACCCCCTCCAGTTACACTGACACTGTCTCGGAGTCCGAAATAAAATAATATTCACTTTGCAATTACATGCATTTTTTAAATCCCAGCATAACGAGGCGCCAAATTCAGAAAATCACCATTTAATGCTTTGACATGCAAAATAAATATTTATTATTATTTTATTCAGTTGACAAACCACGTAAGGCACTTGGACTTGTCCAGCAGACTTAACTGATTTCGAAAAGTCCTCATTTGTCCTCATAGGCGTCCATTTGCTCAAGATATGACGTTTTTGACTAACTTCCTACTTTGTAGCTAACTACAAAGTTACAGTTGACCATATTCAGCACTGATTTCTGGGTGATTGGATGACATTGAGAGCGAGCTGGGATATTCATTACGAAGCCTACAGAGCAAGGATCAAATGTCTGTTGGGAATCATCACTGCTAAAACCAACGTTTAACACCTCAAAGAATTAGGCGCCCTTGATTAAATTGATTTTACGACACCAGACTTAACCATTTCTCTGTTCTGCCATCTAACGCTTCACACAGCTGCTGACAACAAATGATGAACCCTGTTGACTAGATGGTGAGCTCACTGCGTGACTGGAAGTATTCTGCATCCAACGATTGTACGTAAGGCATCAGAGGACTGCATTAGGGACCCCAAAAGCAAGGGCACCCCTGGCCTAAGAAGGCTTAAACACCATTTTGTCAAAAGTACAACTCTCGACCAGATGCCCTACTTTGACCTCTGATATCGAGAGCTGGGGTGACCTGATTTGCTCACCGTCTGTCTCGTTGCATAGCTAGAACAACTTACTGTTAGTTTTATGATCAGATTTAATGCACAAAAAATTTATTTAAAATCAGACACAATAACACAGCAGATACCCTGGGAAAACCCTCCTCTTGAGGGAGAAAAACCCAGCAACAAATATATCTCTTATATATATGAGCAATGCCAACAAGTCTCTTTACAATGAGGCCTAATACAAGGCCAATATCCAGCACCAGTAATAGCTGCAATAACAGATAACAATCTGCTCTTCCTTGAACACAAATATGCTCTTCAATGGATTTGCAATTTTCCCTCAAAGAAATTTGCACTTGATAGAAGGAGCTGCTCTTGATAGAATTCACACTTGCTTATAGGAAGGAATTGATCTTGTTTGATATCCAATGGAGTGGAAATGACCTCCTATAAATACATATCAATAGAGAGATCGCACCTCTTGAAGATCTAGGTCGGCCACCATAAGAAAACATAATTACAAATAATAATTACAAATACAAGGAAGGTCGGCCAAGATGAGAATACAAGGTAGGTCGGCCAAAATGAGAATTACATTGTTGCCATGTGAAGCGCCCCATCACATTAATTATCACAAATAAATGTAGTCACAAGAGGCTGGAAGAATGAGCCCGAAGCTGCCAAACATCAACACTCCCTCTCAACTAGGGAGAAATACTTTCAGCTACATAAGACACATCACCTCATCGTGATGTCAACCACAATGGCTACAACCATATGTGGAAAGGAAACGATATCACCTCATCGTGATATCAACCATGTATGGTATGTACAAGTGTTCATCACTTGCGTGATGTTGTCACCTCAACATGACTTTCACCATGGCTCTCCCAGAGGGTGAAAACACAAATACAAGAGGAATCATCACGGACTCTCTCACGTGAAGTTGTCATGGAGTCACACACATGACATCCACCATGGCTCTACCAGAGGGTGGAATCAAGGGATTTCACCTCAAACTTCTCTCACAGAGAAGAACTCATTAATCAAGGGATTTCACATCGAACTTCTCTCACAGAGAATAACTCATTAATCAAGGGATTTCACCTTGAACTTCTCTCACAGAGAAGCACTCATTAATCAAGGGATTTCACCTCGAACATCTCTCACAGAGAAGAACTCATTAATCAAGGGATTTCACCTCAAACTTCTCTCACAGAGAAGAACTCATTAATGAGGATCACTAATACTGAGACTCCTCAGTTTAGGTTGAATTCTCCACCATACCAAGCTTATCTCGAAAGTATATAAACTTTATCCTGGAGAGAGGCTTGGTGAGAATGTTTGACGTCTACTCATCACTGTTGATATACCTCAACTGTATAGCTTTCCTCAATACCATATCTCTGATATAGTGGTATTTGATCTCAACATGTTTAGTTCTGTCATGAAACACTAGATTGACAGAAATCTTCACACAGCTTTGATTATCACAATGAATGACAGTTGGCTCCAACGATTGTCCAAACAATCCTGCAAGGAGCTTCTGAAGCTGCACTGCTTCTCGAGCTGCCACACAAGCTGCAATATACTCGGCCTCTGCAGTGCTCAGTGCCACTGAAGACTGCTTCCTGTTGCACCAGGATATCATAGCAGACCCTAAACTGAAGCAACATTCAGAGGTGCTTTTCAGATCAGTGGCACTCCCTACCTAATCAGAATCAGTAAAACCATGCAGCTCCAAGTCCACATCTGAAGAATATCTCAACCCATATCCAACTGTGCCACGCAAGTATCTCAGGATATGTTTTGTTGCAACAAGATGTATATGTCTCGGTTCACACATGAACTGACTAAGTGCACTCACAGCATAACAAATATCTGGTCTAGTGTTAACTAGATACATCAAGGACCCAATCAACTGTCTGTACATCGTAGGATCCACCAAGTCTGAACTAGCTGCAGCCTCTTTCAGCTTTTGCAAGTTGGTCTCCATAGGTGTAGACATGGACCAAAACTCTTCAGAATGTCAATATTGTACTTCCCTTGACTCAGGATGAACTCAATAAGCCTTTGTCATTCTTTCTAAACCAAGGAAGTAATGTAACCAAGATCCTTCATTTCAAATTCAGAAGCTAACTCCTCCTTGCATTGATAATGAGATGATATTCTTCAATAAGAATTAAATCAACATAAAGAACCAAGATCAACTAGATTACCATCTTCTTCAGGTTCAGTAGGCTCCCTCTGAATCTTCAAGCACTTGCATCAACCTTCTGACCTCTTCGTCCAAGATTGCCTGCAACACTTGCCTCAGTGCACACCTCTGGTATAGTAGAGAGTTCAGGGTAAACCTCCTCGACCTCATAGTAGATTACTCTATTCTGAATAGGTTTGCGTAGCTACCAATATCAAATCCAAATGATTGTCTTGTGCAATTCTGATCTCAACAGCTGAAGAGGTCTTTCAAGGACTTTAGCATCGGCCTTGCAATACTGCAACCTACACTTCATCTCACTGAGTCACAAAACTCCCTCTTGATCCCTGCCTCAGAGATTGCAAAGAAATTCATCGGAAGTGAAATCTTATCATTGATAGGTCTCAGGACCTCAATCCTTTTCCCGATCATGCTCTCAACTCGAGCCTTGAAACCTCTCATTCTTCGAAGAACTGAACACAATGACAATCTAAATAGGCTCTTCGTCTTCGAGAGATGTCTCCAGTCATCAACTCAGACCCATGGCTGCAAGCTTGATCAAGTCTCCATGCTTCAGCCTACAAGATGCATCAAGCTCTTCTTGAAAGCAATCTCTTACACTTCTTGGTCCGTCATGATTTACTATCTCAATGTTATAGCACGAATTAATAACTACATAAGGAATTCATGAACATGAATTATTTATCTGATCAGAATCTCCTTAAATAATCACAGATAAATAATTTATCATTCATTTGCTTCTCAATCCAATCTGCATTTAAACGATTAATAATAATAATAATAGATTATATATAAAAAGCAAAATATCAAAAGATCAAAAGTAAAGAAGTAATAGAACTTATCTTTATTGATCCTGATATATCTTTCTTCCATCTTTTTCTCCTCTCGAAAGAGTTAATCTCAGCACAACAAGAGACAATCTGCTCAACTCAGATTTCTCAAACACATTATGCAGCCAACATATACAACATAGAATCAGGCCTCTCAAGGCACCATCATAGCCCATGCACAAAGAGAATGTTATCGATGTGACCATCCTATCACAACGAAGTTGTAGTTCTCCTTTCATCTCAGAGTCACACTCAGAGATCTTCACAATTTGCATGAACCAACTTGCAAGGAGTAATTTGTGACTCCAAAGGATCTTGTCTCAATGATCACTATTCAAGAGAAACCACGATCTCTTTCTAAACACACATGTTCAAATAAACAATGTCAGATTTGCACAACTCAGCAACCTGAATTACAGCCTAGATGAAAAATGATTTAAAGGGTACAAAAAAAAATACTTATCTCTTTTTGTTGGTACACCACAATCTTCCCATTGCACAGAAAATTGTTTCTCCTCTCACAGGCCCATCTTAACTCAGAAACAGAGTAATACAGCACGCAAGACATATTAGATGTAGGATCATCCACATACTCTCCTTCAGGCGCACAACCGTAAGCTTAAGTAAAGAACTGGAAATCTGATATAGATTTATCAGTAGGTTGTGACTACACAAATTCTGACTCCTAGCTCCAAGTATCCTTTTCTCCACTCAAGAAAGAATGTTGAAGGGTGCCATTACCCCAGCCGCCCCAAGTATTAAAGAATACCACTCTCAACACAAGCGCATTAGCCAAAGTAGAAAACGACTTCTCATCAAGTCTGTACGGCCTGACTGTAGGTCTCTTGTAAGACCTGGCAAATGCTAGCAGCAAAGAAATTTCTTGAATGATAGACTTCAAGATAAAGGCTGATATCTTCAGAAATATTTGTGCCTTGAAATTTCGTCGAACCATTATCTCTGTAGCCTTCTAACATTTTAAGGATTGACAACCTTAGAAGTCTTCAAGACTATCTAAATACTGCTCACAGCAAATATGATGAAGTTCGTCTCAAGGTCTGCATTTGAATCTACTTAGAATTGCTTGGCCAAATCTGATCAGATCTAAACCCGCTCTGATACCATGTTAGTTTTATGATCAGATTTAATGCACAAAAAATTAATTTAAAATCAGACACAATAACACAGCAGATACCCTGGGAAAACCCTCCTCTTGAGGGAGAAAAACCCAGCAACAAATATATCTCTTATATATATGAGCAATGCCAACAAGTCTCTTTACAATGAGGCCTAATACAAGGTCAATATTCAGCACCAGCAATGGCTGCAATAACAGATAACAATCTGCTCTTCCTTGAACACAAATATGCTCTTCAATGGATTTGCAATCTGCCTTAGAAGAAATTCGCACTTGATAGAAGGAGCTGCTCTTGATAGAATTCGCACTTGCTTGTAGGAAGGAATCGAACTTGTTTGATATCCAATGGAGTGGAAATGACCTCCTATAAATACATATCAATAGAGAGGTCGCACCTCTTCAAGATCTAGGTCGACATAATTACAAATAATAATTACAAATACAAGGAAGGTCAGCCAAGATGAGAATACAAGGTAGGTCGGCCAAAATGATAATTACATTGTTGCCATGTGAAGCGCCCCTTCACATTAATTATCACAAATAAATGTAGTCACAAGAGGCTGGAAGAATGAGCCCGAAGCTGCTAAACATCAACACTTACAAGAGATGTCTCTGGAAGTGACGACGCGAGAAAACTGCTTCTAAGACCTCAAAGAGATGATAGCCTTTTCTTTTTAAAATATATGCTCCATACTTAGCCATTTTCTGCGCTATCTTCGTTTTTCAGTATTCTACAAAGACCTCGCACGTACGAGCGTTTGCCAAATCCCAAATGCTGACGGTTGGGCTCGTTGGAAAGCTGGAGTAATTCCTCACAAGTCCCATGAAGATTGCAAAAGCAAAAAACTCCATTTGACAGGCCAAAAGGCTGGGCACCCCTGGCCTACAAAGGCTACAGTGTATATTTCATGTTTCTACACCCTCTGATTTACGTGCCTGGTAGAATCTCTGCAACGATCACTCGAAATGTCGGATTGACTGGCTGACTGATGCGTTGCGAAACCGGACTAGAGTAGCACAGATGTCAAGAAGACCTCATCTGCAATTTCATCCATCTCAAGGGTCATCTTGAAGGGTGCCCCTGGGCTACAGGGGCACAGTTTTGGCAATTGACAACTTTCTTCGATGTAAATCCCCCTTGTTACCTCAACTTCTGACCTCGACTGTCGGAGCTCTGAGACTCAGATGTCTGCATTCGATAGTTCGCCGGATAGCTGGGCCAATTAGGAAGAGAATGAATGTATCAATGAGCAGGAATAACATAATTTAGACCTCCTTTAAGAAGGGCGCCCCTGGGCTACAGGGGCGCAAAAACTGTGAACTGACCATCTTCTGCAATCTGCAACTTCTTCAACCTTCAGCTTCTAACCTCAGCAACCAGAGTTGTAAACCCCAGATAACCTCGCAGGATAGCTCATCAAATAACCAGACTAATTCTGAAGAGATTGATTGCATTTGCAAGCACATGCAACAAGATTTGGGCCTTCAAAGAGAAGGGCGCCCCTGAGCTACAGGGGCGCAGATTTGCTTCTACTTGAAAAATCTTCATAAATTTGATCTCTAAAATCACCCTTCTGGCCACTGAAATGACCATGCGGGGATAAGAACTTGTCGTGAAATGCTCTTGCATCGTGAAATACCTCATTCCGAGTCTCAGGTTCAGGTTTTGATCAACAGGTACTGCTCAACAGCTACTTTTGACTAACACAACACTGAGCAAACTCCATGCTTGATATTGCCCAAAACTGTGATTTGACATCATTTTAGCAAGGTTTAGACTCTTTTAAGCAAAATGCCTTAATGAAGCAAAAAATTTGGTTTGGGTACAACATATACCATCTTCAACCTATAGGAAATGCTCAGCATAAAAAGCAAGGCTTGGGTTGAGTGGCACAAGAGGGGAGGTTCAAGTGAATTGGATGTATTGTTTGTAAATGTCCCTTCCAATAGCTCTAGTGATATTCTCGTTTGAAGGAAGCAACGAGGACATCCAAGGAAACCCATCAAGAGGTGTTCACCCTCCAATATATAGATCAAAACTTTGAAAAAGCGAAAGGATGCATTGGTATAAATAGGCGCACGCAATATTAAGGAAGAGAAAACTGTGACTTTCAAAATAATTTCAAATGGCATATGCAAGTGTGCACCTTAGGGCATGGAAACTGATTTTGTTTGATAGTTTACAAACCCATTACACTATCGTGCACCACAAGCACAACAAGAAATGCTTTTGTCAAGAGAGAGTTACATTTTTAAGCATAGTCTCACACCCATATGTAAGAATGGTCTAGGGTTTTGAGGTAAAACTTGCATTTGCCAATATGGCACGCGCTACAAAAAGAGCTGACAATGTTTTGATTAAATCGTGTGTATCTATAGTTATACATGGAAATATGCTTAACATAGAGACCAACCGAACTTTGTCAAAAATCTCCAATGCTATATATGGAGGGTGCACCTATTCACGAAAGCAAGTACTTTCAAATTTAGTTACATCTGCTATATATGGACATAGTGATCAATCAAAGGCAGATTAAGTTTTAATTAGCAACAAGTCACAAAAATTTAAATTATATATAGAGAAAGGGGTGGTCAAGGGCAGGAATAGTATAAGTTTTGATCTTCATTATTTCCCATTAGACTTTAGGGAGCACTAGAACAATCATATACAAAAGCAAGCAGCAACAGTCTTAGCAACCTAGAGCAGGCATATTTTCTGTTGGAAAATCTGATGTCAAACTCCAAAATGCTAACGAAGTTGAAGTGTTGTTGATGAACACATCCCAGTTGCTAATGAAGGCAACCAAAAGTTGCCAGCAAAGATAACAAACAATTGTTGATAAAGATAATAGCAGTTGTTGCTAAAAACATTTTCATACATTCTACAGTTTGCTAGAATTTTGGAAGCAGCTAATAATAGCAATTATATTTTAGGAGTTATTCTACAGCAGTCCAATATTATGTTTAGGAAACTAAATTTAAGTTTCTTATTTATTAATTAGTTGTTGTTTTAGAAAGAAAAAAGTCAGTCCATATTTTTAAGATAAGTGTTTATGTTTAGTCACCCAACTTTTAGTTTTAATTGCCCAATTGGAAAAGTACATGTAAGGTGACTTAATTTAGAATTGTTTTAATTTTTTTCCAGATATTTTGTAAGTGTAAAGCTCTGTACAAGATGCATTATTTCAGTTTGTAAGAACAAAAGAAGGAAAGTGTTCTGAAAAGGAAAATTTCATATTGTAATTCAAAACTCAAGGAAGACGATTTCAGAATAAATAAAAGTTTGTTTTGGTGTATAAGTTCTAAGCAGC
The DNA here is from genome assembly GCA_007258455.2 of Sequoia sempervirens. Classification (NCBI taxonomy): domain Eukaryota; kingdom Viridiplantae; phylum Streptophyta; class Pinopsida; order Cupressales; family Cupressaceae; genus Sequoia; species Sequoia sempervirens. Next base: position 592,481,860 of record VDFB02047230.1, on the reverse strand, counting down.
ACTGTCCCATAGAAAATGTATTGATAGTGGTATCAATGGAGAGTTTTATTAGCACAAAATTTTATCCATGTAAGTGAGAATTAAATTGGACAAGTTTAGATCTGAAGCTCCTTCAACAGAATTCAAGATCCTGAGACTTTGAGAGAAAATCTCAGTTTGTTTGATAGCTATAATGGCAGCAAACAATACTTCAATGTCAGTTATACGGTTCAAAGATAAATGTTGATTATAGGAAAGATCAGTTGAAAAAAAGCATTAATATGCAATGGAGCATAGGATCATAGCAAGCAGGTATAATAAACATCAATATTGGAGTATATTCAATGCAAAAGATAAGACAAAAGAAAGAAGAGGAGTAAAAGGATGATCAAGAGCTTTTCTACATTCAAAGAGGAATAGATCCAAATATTTATCCAAGAAGTGTAGCAAGCAAGATAGCAAAGGAAGCATGAATAGCTTTAGAAAGTTAATATCAAGGGACAGATAAGGTGAGGGTTGCAAAGCTTCAAACCCTGAGAATGAATTGTGAGAATTTAAGAATGAAGGGTAATGAAAAAGTTGAAGATTATTCTATTGGAGTGACAGATACAGTGAATAAGATGAGAACATATGGTGAAGTAGTGAAAGATGATGGGTTGTAAAGGAGATTTTTAAAATCTCTTACACCCAAGTGGGTGCATAATGTGATTACTATAGAAGGGTGCAAAAAATTAGATACTTTGAAAGTTAAACAGCTGATTGGGTCTTCACTTAGCCATGAAGAAAAAGTAAAGTGTATGGGTGGTTGAAATCAAGTGTTGATGTCAAAGGTAAAAATCAATAATAGTCAAGGTGCAACTACAAGTTTACCTATGGGCAATATGGAGGAGAACCCATATAAAGGATCTAGTTCTAAATTAAGAGGAAGAGGAGAAAATAGAGGTCATGATTACTCAAGAGGCAAAAGTAGATTTAATGTAGAAAGGCGGCTAGTGCAAAATTATTATTGCAAGAAATTTTGCATATAGAGAGACAGCAGATTGAAGAATTTAAATAAAAGAAGAAAAAGAAGCTATGCACAAGAGTACACAAGGAATCCAAATAAATCATTACTTTCTCCTAACCAAGTTCTTGATCCATAAGGATACAAGAAGATGTCAAGAACAATAATTGAAGGTTTTCCAAAAGTTTAAAATTGCCTAAGTACTCGTTGCTTTCTCTATCCCCCAGTTATGCACAAGAAATGATCATGAAACTTACAATTTGGAAAACCAGCAATTCTGTACCACCATGACAAAAGCATAACCGCCAAAACAAGCGAAGTAGCAGTTTCATCACAATGCAGGAAACAGGTATGTAAAGCGAACATTCATGACTTTTGACATTCCATATCATGCAAGGTGGCTTCCAATGCACAGGAAAAATCTCCAAAATACTTTTATGGGTGTGAGAAGAGTATTGACAAGGTTTGGAGGTCGAAGATATTGATTGTGTGCATTTGGGCAAAGATAGAGCAGCATATTTGTTGTAATCCCATTATCAGACGGATTTTCCTCTGTTTGGAGGTTCCTAGGGTAAAAATCTCAGTACTTATATGTGCATTTTCTTTTGGTCTTGTTTATTACTGTTTTGTACAATCAACTCACTTCTAGGACAGCTTATAATCGTTCTATAAAGCAGCTAATAAAAATTTAGCCTTTCTTAATTTCTCCAACTTCTTTGATGAAATTAAAGATCAGTTCTCTTTGCTGAATGTAAAATTCTTAAAGATAATGGAAGGTACTATGACAGAAAAAGTGTTTGTTGACAAGGGAATAGGACTGTTGTTGATGATTTCAATTTTGATGGTGAAGATCAAAGTGATGTTAAAGCTTGTGTTCCAAAAGAAACTCAGACATGAAGTCATTAAATATCTTTATTCTTCAACCACTAGAAATGATCAACCTATACAACATAAAAAAATTGATCTTTCCAAAATGTGACAAATGTAGCTAATGTTGAAAAACCTAAATGTATTGAAAAGCAGTACTTAAAGAAACTTAAATCTGTCCATAAGAACTTAAAGAAACCTAAAGTTGAACCTTACAATGCCTTAGTCCCTTAGTACAAAAGTATCCAACTTCATTGTGAAGAGCCCAGCTGGCTCCAACTCAAGATCTCAACTAAAACTGTTTGGATATCCTCAGAATAATTAAATAAAGAAGTTTTGTACATGCCAGGCAAGAAATGCTGAAACTGATGAAATGCAACACCTAGGTTCTGGATCTGCTTTCTCCCACACAGAAACTGGAGAAATGGTGCTGAGAAAGATAGGCATCCAAGATGGAGCAAAAAGATGGCCAAAAAGGAAGGCGTTTCTGCCTTCTCCTTCACACAGCTCTCCCAAATGAACACGCCTCCCAATGCAAAGTACAGCCTCTGAAGAATGTTGAAGATTCTTTATTGAAAGCAGGAAAAACTAATGAAGATGGCATCCCAGATGTGAAAGCCCTCTCCCTTATTGTAAACAGGTAAAAACTAAATAGAAACTCAGATGTAAGCACAGATGAACTCCTGTATGAAGCTCCCTCAGTAGCAACCATTCAACTGGTATTTCACAGTCTCACAATCACAGAACATTGAAGAATTATCGCTCTCCAATGAAGAAAATCCTAAAACCCTTGTCCTCAGACAAAAACCACAAAGAAAATCCAAAGATGCAATGTCAAATGATCAAAAGGTGAGGTCGACTTGCATATTTTCCCTTATATCTCCAAAAAGCACAACTTCCAAGAAAAGTACGGCTTTTGTCATTTAAATACATTTAAAATGTATTTAAGCCATTCTCAATAGTTGTTTTAAATACTTTGGGTACACCTTTTCACTTAAGTGATTTATTTATCACTTTATAATATATTTAAGCGATGTTTACTTTTATAAAGTCAATTTGACTTTATAATAAATCAATAAGTTAAATAAATAACTTAACCACAAAAATACTGATAACTCCCTCCAAACTCGGTATTTTTCTATGCCGTCAGAAGCTGGTGAACACTGAACTACAAATGCCTGCACTGAATCCAATACTGAAGTGAAGGAGTGGGAATGACAATACTCACCAAAAACAGCCACTGACCCCCTTACCAAATCCTGTCAACCTAAAAGGGTCCAAGAAATAGGCTAACTCAATTGCTCCTAAAACTAACTAGAGTGGGGACATTACAATCCACCCTCCCCGAATTTGCTTGTCCTCAAGCAAACTCAAAGCTGGATGTTGTAAAATACTGTCACCCTCCTAAGTAGCATCCTCTACCAGTAGATCTCTCCACTTAACCAAATATTCCCTGATAACCCGCCTCCGAAGATGACGCTCTTTGGAATCCAGAATGGCCTCGGGTACTAATACCAACTTCCCCTCATCATCCAAGGGTGGTAAGTCTAAAGAAGGAATCACATGTTGTCCCAACGCCTTCTTGAGGTGAGACACATGGAACACATTGTGAACCTTACTGTCCACCGGTAAATCTAACTCATAAGCCACCTTGCCAACACGCCTGACAATCCTAAACAGTCCATAGTAGCATGGCTTGAGTTTCTTTGCGCCCCTCTTCCTAAGAGTGGACTGCCTATAAGGCTCCAGCATCAGATACACCATGTCATCAATCTCAAATGATCACTCAACTCTCCTTTTGTTGATTTTGAGCCTTCTGAATGTTCTCACGAAGTGCTCTCATGATGTCCTGGTTCTCCTGTAACAAATCCCTAGCACTGGGTACTTTGCAATCACTCAGTAATAAATCGAGGAAACTAGGAGCATCATAGCCATACAATGCTCTTAAAGGTGTCATCTGGATACTCATATGGTGAGTGGAATTGTAGCAATACTCACAAAGATGCAACCACTTAACCCTAGCCTTCTGCTTCCCAGAAATGTAATTCCGTAGGTATCCCTCCACCCATTTGTTGACAATCTCAGTCTGCCCATCTGTCTATGGGTGGTAGCTAGTGCTCAGAGTAAGCTTTGTCCCACATAGTCTGAATAACTCCTGCCAGAAGTTACCCATGAACCTACTGTCTTTGCCGCTGACAATACTCCAAAGTAACCCATGCAACCTGAATACCTCATGAAAGAACAAATCCGCCACTTGTGTAGCTGAGTAGGTAGTAGTGATCGGGAAGAAATGTGCATACTTCGTCAATCGATCTACTACCACATAAATCATATCTTTCCCTTGAACTTTCGGCAAGCCCATAATAAAATCCATAGACAAGCATTCCCACTTCCTCTCAGGAATAGGAAGCGGCTAAAGCAACCCAGCAGGGTATGTATGCTCTTGCTTGTTCTGCTAACAAACAGAGCACTCCCTGACATACTAAAGAACATCTGACTTAAGACCCTTCCAAGTGAATCTCTCTCGTACCTGCCTATAGGTCTTAAACTACCCGGGATGACCAGCCATGGATGAATTGTGGAAGGTCCTCAACACCTTGTCCCTCATCTCTGAACCTGGTACTAAGAATATTCTCCCTTTGCAAATGATAAGATCATTCACAAGAGAGTACTTGTTGTCCTCTATGGTCCCATCAATAATGCCAGAAGCCCACGGATTCTTGGCATACTCTGCCACGATCATGTGACTCCAATCCTCTGAAATCACTGCCATGGAGCTCAAATGGGGATGGTGAGAGCAAGCGTCAGCAACTACATTCTGAGTCCCTTTGACATAGGGGATGTCAAAATCATATGACTGTAACTTGCTGACCCATTTCTGTTGACGTTCGTTCAAGTCCCGCTGTCCAAGGAAATGCTTCAAGCTGTTATGATCAGTCTTGACACAAAACTTGCTAACAACTAGGTACTGCCTAAATTTGGCCATAGCATGCATGATAGCCAACATTTCCTTGTCGTAAATACTGAAGCTCCTCTCAGGAACCCTTAGCTTCCTCCTCTTGAAAGCTATTGGATGGCAGTCCTGCATAATCACTGCATCAATACCTTCTCCACTAGCATCACAATGAAGCTCAAAAGGTTTGGTGAAGTCTGGCAAAGCTAGAACTAGGCATGTCGTCATCAAATGTTTGAACTTTTCAAAACACTCATGTGCTTGAGGTGTCCAAGCAAATGCTCCCTTCTTTGTCAAATCCGTAAGTGGTGCAACATGCCGCGAGAACCCACTAACAAACCGACGGTAGAAGGCACAGAATCCCACAAATCCCCTGAGTTGAGTCAAAGTCTCAGGAGTAGGCCAATCAATGATGGCACGAACCTTATCAGGGTCCATGCGAACTCCCTCTACGTTGATGATGTGACCCAAATACAAAAGTTCTACCATGCCCAATACACACTTGGACTCCTTGGTGTACAAGGACTCCCTGTAAAGTATACCCAACACAGTATCTAGGTGAACCAAGTGCTCCTCCCAAGATATGTTGTAAACCAATATGTCATCAAAGAAAACAAAGACAAATTTCCTCAACTGAGGATGGAAGACCCTGTTCATAGTGGACTGGAAAGTAGCTGGTGCGTTGGTTAAGCCAAAGGGCATAACCAAAAACTCAAAATGTCCACAATGATATTTAAATGCAATCTTCTCTACATCCTGCTCTCTGACCCTGATTTGATGGTATCCTGTCCTCAAATCAATCTTGGAGAAAAACCAAGCTCCGTGAGGCTCATCTATCAACTCATCAATGCATGGGATGGGATACCTATTCTTAATTGTTCTTTTGTTCAGTACACGGTAGTCAATGCACATCCTAAGTGTACCATCTTTCTTCTTCACCAAAACAACTAATGAAGCGAAAGGAGACTCACTCGGCCTTATGTGTCCCATAGCCAAAAGTTCCTTAATTATTTTCTCAATTTCATCCTTCAAACGCTTTGGGTGTCGATAAGGTGTAATCATGACGGGCTTGGTGCCCTCCTCCAACTCAACAATGTTCTCTATACCTCTATCAAGAGGGCTACCATGTGGAATGTCACTGAACACTTTTGCATGCTTAATTATAAGCTCCTGAACATCTACATGGTAGGGTGTTTTGTGTTGCTCCTCATACATAGGCATTAATTTACAATCTGCTTCCCACTCTACCATGTCAAGTCGAATCAATCTCTCCATTCTCCTGAGAGTAATAACCTTCAAGTTGTTGTCCTTGATGGCCTTGAGTACGTGGTTTGTTCCATCAACCTTGAATTTCATCTCCATCTCTCTAAGGTTGAGTGTGAACTTGCCAATTGCATGAAGCCACTTCATGCCAAGGACTACATTTCTGCCACCCATGTTAACCACATAGAAATCTGTTTTAAACTCATAGTTATTGAGTTTCATAGGCAGATGTGGAATCATTCTCTCACAATTGAGAGTGTACCCATCAACAACTTTCACTCTGATACCTTCAAACTACTAAAGTTTGAATACCACGTTTTTCCACTAACTGTGCATCTATGAAATTATGTGTTGCACCTGTATCAAGCAAGGAAATGACTCTTTGACCAGCCAAGAGTCCACGTAACCTGAAGGATCCTTCTTTTTGCATACCAAACATGTGAGCTTCCTCTAGTTCTGTTTCTCCTTCGTTTTCCACTTCATTTTCTAAGTTAGCAGCCTCTGAAGTCTCTTGATCAGCTTGCTGGTCTGCTGTATCAGTCATATTATCTCCCTCATAAAACCACTCCAATTGCCTATTTTGACCTTTAGGCTTTAGGGGACAGTCATGGTTAATATCATACGGGCCCTTGCAATAAAAACAAACCTTTCTCCTATGTAAATCATTGATTGTCTCTCTATCCAAAGGAGCTGGAAACTTTTTCTTTTGGTGTCGGTTTTATGTTTTCTTTGGATCAAATTTACTGTTATTGTAGGACGAAAACGATTTTGACTCGAACTTACTACGTGAAGTTGTAAGTTCCATGCTACGAGCTTTCCTCATAGCCTCTTGCAAGGTAGGTGGATCGAATGCCTTGATCCAACCTTTCATAGGCTCAAATAGTCCCTCTATGAATAGTATAACCAATCTCCTCTCTGATATTCCAGTTACCATGATCGAGATCTTATGAAACTCACCAATATAGGACTCTAAACTACCCATCTGCTTTAGCTGAACGAGATCTCTGAAGTATAACTCTGGATCTCGTTTGTCAAATCTCTCAACCCACCTATCTATGAACTCCTGATAAGTAGTGATTTGGTCGTGCTGTAATGTAACCATGCCATGGTGCCACCAGTCATGGGCTACGCCATCCAAGTGTAGAGCGGCGAACCTTATGGCATCCTCTTCTGCCATTGGACGTAATGTCAAGAAGGTATCTAGTTTACTCACCCAAGCTCGAGTTGTGACTCTGCCACTGCCATCAAAGTTGGTCAAAGTGAGTTTGTTTGTTGCTTGTCTTAGATCATGGTTCCTGTTTCTAGGCCTCCTATCTGTCATGTTCCTACCATGCTCTCTCTTCTTGTCACAACCCTTATTTTCAGTAATTAATTTATAATTCAATATTACTCTTTTAATGATCATTGACCGAACTTTGACTCGTGTGTGACAAGACTAAGGCGATTTGTGGTGAAAGGAATTTGCACACGCAGGAACCTAGTTGGCATTATAGTTGCAATTTTCTTTGCATAAATAAATTATGTCGATAAATCACTTCTCATCTTTGGTAGAAAAATAAATCACCTTTATGCTTTATAGTTGCCATTTAATTAAATTGTTAGCTAGATATTAATATGCTCTTATTGGAATAAAAATAGATTTAATTTATTTATATATTGGTTTTTATAAAAATAGTATGTGAAGGAAATAAATTATATTTATTTATTATTTAGATAATTTTGTGTGGTAAGATAAATTGTTAAAATTATGTTAGTTAAGAAAAATCTATGCATGAAAGGAAATTAGAATATTTATTCTTTATGATAACAGTGGAGATAAATAATAGATAAAAAGCAAAGATTTGGAAAATAAAACAAAAGAATAAACCAAAAACAAAAAAAACAAAGCAAAAAAAGATGGAAAAAAGAGGAAGAAAGTAATAAATGTTTATAAAAACTCTTATTTTCTCAACAAGAGGATTCATTCTGGAGATTCATTATTTTTTTATCTTTCTCCATTTCTCATTCTCTCAGTAAAAAAAATAATAATAAATAGATGTTGAGAAGAGGGTTTTGGAGAACACTGAGTAAATCAAGATCCGAGAAGGTAAGGAAGAGAGTTAGGAAAAAGAAGGGAGGAAGGAAAAACAACAACAAGAAGAAGATCTACAGAAAGTGAATTCCAAGGTTTTTTGGTTATTAAGTGTTGGGAATTGGTGAATTGGCTAGAGATTGTTGATGTAGCTTGGTTGCAAGTATTGTTCTTTGAATTTCTCTTCTTGCTATTGTTCTTACGTTGGACCAAGGTAGGGTTTAATACCCTTTGTCATTGGTGTTGTTCAATGAATAGATTTATTGTGATTGAATTTTGTGTATGTATCAAGTATTTGATGCGTTTTGTGTTTTGGAATTTCTTCCTTTTCTTTCCAACATTTCGTTGGATTTTAGGTAGGGTTTGTACCCTTTGTAATTTATGTTTTGGGAAATGTAAAAGAGATTGTAGGTATTACATTTATGTTTGTTTAAATCAATTGGATTTTGTGTTTTAAATTCTAGAATTTGTATGGGGTTGCTAGTTCCATATTCCTTGAAATGAGATTTTTAAAAAGGTTATGACAGCAATAAAACTGTCGTAAGAAAAACACCAGTCTGTTGCGGCTTTAATAACTTTCATTTTCAGATTTGGGTTTCTCTGAATTTTTTATAGAAGGCGTGCCACCAAGCCTTTTAAAACATATCAAAAAATCAGCCATACTAGTTCGTAAATTTTTAGTTATGATTAATTTAGTGACTATCTATCTTTGTTGCATTCATTTAAATTATTTCTCAATTGGTTCCTGAGGCTAGGGTTTGGTTATAAGAAACCTGTTATTTGTGGAATTTCATGTTGTTATGTATGATTCATGATGGTTTGGGGGCTTCCCCAGCCACGCCTCCTCATAGGGTGTCGTCAATCCTTTTTTGAGGCTTACTTGCCTTTCATGAGACTTTGAAATTGCTTTGATATATGCCTGTTCTACTTGCCGATAAGGTTGTGTGTGTGTGTGTGTATGTACACACACACACACACACACACACATATAAGGATATATATATATATATGTAAATGCCAGAATAAATGTAATCATATATGTATGGTTCTCTGAATCTCTAGTATAATATTTTGATCATACACTTTCTGAAACCATACTTTTATTCTCTGATTATGTATATATACATATTTTTATATATGTGAATAATTATTTGTGAACGTGATTATTTCATGTCCCCAATCATAGATCACAATTGCCTAATTCAACATGATCTTCCAAGAATAGTGGCATACTCATCTATATTATTTTGTATCTATATTCATCACTTGCTTTAGAACCATAGCCACCAAGGACTTTTAGTGAGAGCGTATTATTCCTCATATAATGAGAATCAGGAAATATTCCATTTAAGTCTAGAAATATGCTTCACTATTCTTGCTGAAATAATTAATGTGTATGCTTTAATCACTCTCTTCACTTATGTGACATGAACATCTTCAACAAAATATATGATTTATGAAGATGCGAATAATAATATGGAAGTCTTATATATTTAAACGACAAGCATAGTAGATGATTACACCTTTAGGACATCTCGTAGAGTGAATAGTGTTTAGAATCAAGATGGTAATTCTAGATGAAGGACAATGGTCTATCAAGATAGGTTAAATTGGAACATCTCAAGTTGGAGACTGAGAAGGTGGTAGAGATACAAACTTGACAAGAGTCTTAGGGCTAATAAATCTTAACTCCTTTTAAATTTTATGTCATTTAAAGTCAAATCAGGAGGATTGTTTATACTCATGCATTAAGAACCCTCATTCATGTATATAATGTCGATTGCTTATTTTGATGACTAAGGAGATTCATTATATAGATAGAATGCTTGTTTAATGGAATTTGATTATGTTTTCCATGTAAGAGAGGTAATGCTTGCTCACAAAACCCTTGAACACGTCTCCTCATGATATTTGGATAGGAGGAAATGTGGTATGGAATTACTTTACTTATGAATGTATATTCATATTTACCCATATATATGAATATACATACATACATGAGCTATACCTTCTTTATTTATTATGCTAGTACTTGCATGTTCTTCATTGATCCACTTCATTTCTTCATATGTTCTTGTGAAAATATTGTTGGATGATTTCATGCAAGTAGTCATGTTATCTTGATAGCAAATTACTACCTGCAAAGATTACTTGATGTTTTATGAAAAGATGGTCTTAGCAACATCGACAGTAATTTAACATGAAGTCTTTATGACTGTATGTATGAGCACAAACGTCAAGTATGTTGTCGTTTTTGGTGCAAATTTTGTGAGCATTTCGATATGTATATACACATTTTAAAGGCTATCTACTATATTTGAGCTAACATATCTGATGAAGATTTCATGATTCAAGCAGCATTCAAGTCAAGATCTATTACAATCAAGCAAGAGCTTAATGCTAGAGTTTTAGAGAGTTACAACATCATAATGTGATCATTCTACATTCATGTATCTTATTTCATTTCATTTCAAGGTTTGATTACCAAAACGGGGTTTGACCAAGGAAAACCCCTATTCACTAACATTTTCTTGCAGGTCTAGGTGGTTGACACATGGATGAGTAATCCTTTATTGTGTAAACATCCTTAGGTTGGTCAGTTATGTTGTACCTGTAAGTTATTTACTTTGAATAAAGACGATTTTCATTTATACTGATAAATGGCTTATCTGAGATTCTGTTGATATACCTTGATTCATTGATATGCACGTTATTCCATTTGATTAAGTCATTGAAAATTATTTAATTATTCCTCTTTATTCCCACCATTATATAATTATTTTGGTACAATTAAATTATTTTGGAAATTGAGGATTATAATTAGTAAGTGTGATATCCGGACCCTTTACACTTCTGGCTCAAAAATTTGTCAAAGTTAAGGTGATCCTTAACTCTCTGAGGCAAGGCATCCCACTCATCATGCAGTGTCATGATGTTATCCCCAAAATTCACGTCACCTCCCTCCTCAGCCAAGTCCTCCTCATCAGGATCATTTTTGACAAACGTTGGGCGAGTAGGCCTGTCATAGGTGTGTGCTGGAGTAACCGCCCTCCGTGGGCCTCCATGTACACTACCTTTCTCCTGTTCCTGATTCGGCCTTCTATGAACAGTCAAATTTTGTACGGCGGTACTAAGCTATTGAAGTACATTTGCCACCTGTTCCTGTCCACCCACAAGTCCTCACAGTATGTCTCTGGCTTCTTTGTCTTCATTCTCAGCACGGTTTCGAGGTTGTTCAACCTCATCTCTGTCACCCACGTTTTCAAATGGTATATCTTCGAACTGATTATCAAATGGAAACTCCTCAAATGGATTTCTCTATATACTAGGTCTCCTGCGTGAGTAATACCTGTTATATCTACCCTGATAAGGCCGCATATGTATATTTAACCCTCCAAACTGGCAGGATTACAGCTTTGATACCACTGTGAAGAGCCCAACTCACTCCAACTCAAGATCTGAACTAAAACTGTCTAGATATCCTCAAAATAATTAAATAAAGAAGTTTTGTACATGCCAGGCAAGAAATGTTGAAACTGATGAAATGCAATGCCTAGGCTCTAGATCTGCTTTCTCCCACACATAAACTGGAGAAATGCTGCTAAGAAAGATAGGCGTCCAAGATGGAGCAAAGAGATGGCCCAAAATGAAGGCGTTTTTGCCTTCTCCTTCACACGGCTCTCCCAGATGAACACGCCTCCCAATGCAAAGTACAGCCTCTGAAGAATGTTGAAGATTCTTTATTGAAAGCAGGAAAAACTAATGAAGATGGCGTCCTAGATGTGAAAGCCCTCTCCCTTATTGTAAACAGGTAAAAACTGAATAGAAACTCAGATGTAAGCACAGATGAACTCCTGTATGAAGCTCCCTCAGTAGCAACCATTCAACTGGTTTTTCACAGTCTCACAATCACAGAACATTGAAGAATTATCGCTCTCCAATGAAGAAAATCCTAAAACCCTTGTCCTCAAACAAAAACCACAGTGAAAATCCAAAGATGCAATGTCAAATGATCAAAAGGTGAGGTCGACTTGCATATTTTCCCTTATATCTCCAAAAAGCACGACTTCCAAGAAAAGTACGGCTTTTGTCATTTAAATACATTTAAAATGTATTTAAGCCATTCTCAATAGTTGTTTTAAATACTTTGGGCACACCTTTTCACTTAAGTGATTTATTTATCACTTTATAATATATTTAAGCGGTGTTTACTTTTATAAAGTCAATTTGACTTTATAATAAATCAATAAGTTAAATAAATAACTTAACCATAAAAATACTGATAACTCCCTCCAAACTCGGTATTTTTCCGTGCCGTCAGAAGCTGGCGAACACTGAACTACAAATGCCTGCACCGAATCCAATACTGAAGTGAAGGAGTGGGAATGACAATACCCACCAAAAATGGCCACTAACCCCCTAACCAAATCCTGTCAGCCTACAAGGGTCCAAGAAATAGGCTAACTCAACTGCTCCTGAAACTAACTAGAGTGGGCACATTACAGTATTTTGACCAATTTTAATAATCAAAATTACCAAAGAGGTTTGAGGACTCTAAGTCGCTAGAATTATGGTTAGTAGAATTCAATTGTTACTTTACTTAAATATCTAATGCCTGTCAAACTTGAGTTAGGATGGATTGGCCCTGACTTCATGCATTGTTGTCAAAATTATCAAGATCTTATCAACATGTATTATTGTATACATGTTGTAATGTTGGAAATTGCATATACTTGAAATTTCATGTATGTTTTGGGCTTGCTTTAGTGAACATTCCTCTAGCATGTTTTAGGGGTCATATTAGCCTCAACCTTAAACTTTTATGTCACCAGATTGCCAAATTTCTTTATTAGATTTTGATTCTTCTCACTAACCTGAGACCACGTGCCAGATTTTGAGTGATTTCTCTATGACACTAGTACAATGCACTAGCATCCTGCAAGTTTCCAAGATTTAAACATTGGTTTCCCACTCAGCTACTTTTGCTGCCCACTATAACGCTCATTTGTCCAAAAAATGCCTTCAACATCCGAATCCCACCCTTCAACTTCCCCACAAACCTTTTGAGAAAACAACCTTTTGAATCTCAAGTCTTCAATAACAATAAGAAATCTCTCCTTCCTCTTGGCTCTCTTGGCTGAACACACCTCCATTGTTGAAGCTTTTTGAAGCTGCATGCTGCTAGATTTTCACTAACAACTCCTCTTGCTCGCTTCTCTCTTCTAGATCATACTAGTAATGTTGTTCCCATAAGGCTTCATTTTTGCTTGAATAATCTTGCAGCAATCTCTTAATCATATTTGCTTCTACATTTCTATTGGAAAATCTATTGATGACCATCACCACCACCTTTTATTCAATCTCATACACACTAAGGTATTCTTCCCCTTAGACCAGGGATTAATACTTGTAGATTTCCTTTTTTACTATTCTTAGTCCTAGATGCACGTAGAATAAGAGAACGCACTATTTCTAATCTCCTTTCTATTTGATTACCCAAGGAGGTCAAAAGACAAAGCTAGAGGCTTGATTCTTCTTGGAAAGCTCCCAAGTAGTCCCAAACATTTTTTTTGTTCTAGCGACAAGTATTTGGAAGCTTGCAACCACATCAAGGTTTTCTTCTCTCTTCCTTTTCCTTGTCATTTCCATTTCTCATTTCAAAGTACATAGATTAAATTGATTTTATAACAATTATGTGTATTGTGGTATATCTTAGTTTGGTGTGTATGTTGGCCTTGTTTTCTATTGTGCGCATGGGTTCGAAATCTGGTGAAAACTTTGAATTCCACAATTTATATAGACAATGGCATGTGAAAAGGACTATAGCCGCACAGACATACACACATGGTGATATCATCTTACACATTGAGTTCCATCCTCTAGTGCCAAGTCCCTTTCTTTCTACTATTTCCATTTCTATATCTAATTTGTCATTTCAGCACTTCTGTTTTATGTAATATGTAAATCCTTTCTACTTCTCTCATCATTTCATTTAATGTAATCTAAAATTTAATAGTAGTTTAATTTCTTCATTACACATGTTGTGAACAAAGTCTTTCCAATACCGAAGGGAATCTGATGTACCTGATTAATTATTGATAGACAACTTGAATAATATGAACACAATTACAAATAAGCAAGTGCACAAAGCAATTAGCTGCAACTATACATATGTTGTACACTCTAGTCTCTATTGTATTCGATATTTACAAAGTACAGTGATATCCAAATGGTAGCCTCTAAGTAAAGAAAGAGCAAAGGAAGCTTATAGATGAAGGAAGTTTATAAGAGAATAAAGATATACATAGAGAATATAATATAAGCTCATATGACTGTAAAACATTTCATAAAGTACAGTAGTGCATTCAACTATATTTGGGCTAGCCCATGTAGCCATGTCCCCTTATTGTAGGGACATATCCCTATCTAGATAACCTTTACGCATATTTATATTCTGTTATCCATTCATTTGAGGGACATCCATTTAATACAAACTCAATACACCTTATAAATCTGTAAATATATTTATTTGAATATACCTTCTATATTCCACAAACATATAAATATCAAATATTTGTGCAAATTTTAAAACACACACAGCAGAAGAAACAAGGATCCTCGGGTATACTGCTACGTAACTTAATTGAAGCACTTACCAATAGCGAAGGGCTAACAGAAGTGTTAACACAAACGTATGTAAAATATAAAAAATCCCTTGATTTTAAAATCATGAGATATGCTTCAGATAATGAACTTAGACCTTTTCCCTTCAGACATTTCAAACCAATGTCCTCAGCACAATACCAAGACGTTTAAGGATATTTTAACATGCAGGAAACAGACAAAAAAGCATTTTAATAATGTACAAAACTCACCAGTCCTTTAATTTTTACCACATAACCAAGAAGTAGAAGCAAGTCACGGGCAGTCTCAAATTGAATTTCTGCGACCTGAGAAATTGCCTGAACCAACAATGTTGTATTTACACTGTATAATATGCCCCTTGCCGCAGATCTTTTGTCATAGGAAAAATTTTCAGGTATGATGCTAGTCAAGAACTTTTCAATCACATTCAAAACTCTATCCCAGCCACCCGCTTTTTCTCTTAATGCCTGTAGAGATAATATCATACTTAAAGAAAATTTTCTCTGATGGCTGTGATACTTGTGTTCCTTCTCACGTGCAAAGTCCAAGCCAAGATGTGAATTACGTTGTTTTAAGACAGAAAAGTCATATCCAACATCTAAAATCCTTAGGAAGCGAGAAACGAGATGCTGGAACGTAACATTTGATGGCTTTAACAAAGCTTCATAAAAAACAGCAAGAGCAGCTTTCCCTAAATATCTTGAGATAATGCCAGTGCACTTTAATATCCCATCAAGTATTTCAGTATCAATTATATTATGCTCCCAGTCTGAAGGAAGTGTAGAAATTTTGCCATCAACCATAGGCATTCCTGAGAAAAGTAAGGAATTTTGTCAATTCAAAGACTCTAGACCCATTACAGACAGCTGTCCATAAAACCAAAAACTGAAAACGCCATATTTTCTTTCATTCTACATCTTTAGCATTTAACAAATGAACAAAAGCATGTGAATGTAAAATTATATTAATTGGATCATCTATTAAAACTAGCATGGTGAACAAAACAAATAGAGAGCAAATAAATAGACCACTTTGACATGGCAGCTTTTTGGCTCACCATGTACTATCTGTTCAATATCGCACAGACTACGATTCAATGAAAGAGAGTGCCTTCTTATCAATCCAATGCCTCCTGTTGAGGAGTCAAAAAGCAAACTATATGGCACATTGTTATGACACCAAGACTGCATGTAAATATTGCAAAAACTTTTCCATTCATATGACAAAGAAATTTGATTGTCCCCAATTCCCTGATAAATCACAATTAAAAAATGTAAGTTAGTGTATGCCAAACAACAACAATCACTTCAGAAAGCAAACAATCCCTCATCACCTTACCTCACATTCTATGACACTCAGAATCTCCTTACGCAAACCATCTACTGTAAGAGAACGGAAGTCAGAATCGCTTAAATGCTTCTTACGGGTCTCCATGACTTCCTGAAGTGGACGGCGTTGTCGAACACCTGATTGCATTAGTCTGCGGAGAAAAATGGCTGACACTGAAGGAGGGATTTCATTCTGCAACCAAAACGTCACTTCAACATTCCACCATCCAAAAAATATAAATCATGGTATTGAGTACTTGTGTTCAGGTACCAAAATCAATATGCTTCAGCCAAATCATGTCCACATGAGCAATCACATGGTTATTTCTTTTAAAAAATGGCAAGCATTCATAAAACATCAATTTTTTTGACACCAAAAGGAAAAATATTCACAAAATAATCATTGGATACACAAACTACAGAAATTGTTACTACAAGTTTCAACAACTTCCTTCAGCCAATGTACAGAGAAAATAATAAGACTCAGATAAGCATAAACCTCTGCCAACTTTTCCTTTATCCATACAAACCAGAAAATATAAGCAGACAATTAAAACCAGTATTTTATTATAAATATGGCAATCTTGCAACAAGAAGCATTAAATTTATTTTTTCCTGTAATACTAATAAAAGTTGAGATCATATGAGCAAAAATCCTTTTTGGGAATAACTCCACAAATCAAAAGATTAAAACAATTCAAAATCACGATTTTATCTGGAAAAAATCAGATTTTCAAAAAATACAAAATAAAAAGGAGAAAAAACTGGTGTTTTTTAAATTTAAAGGCATTTTAATAGCATAGAGATATAGAGAGCAAATAAAAATGGGAGCTTAACCAAGGAATTTGAAATATAGGGTTTTTTCATTTAGTTTGTTATCACTGATTGCATTTGCATTGCACAAGGCATACTATGTAATGATAACTACATACTCATAATTTCAATAACAATCTACTTTGTACAAAATCAACCTACCAACTAAGTAAAACGTTTCAAAAATATCAGACATTCACTATGAAGAGGGCTACACAGGAGGGCTGCAGGTCCTGCTGATGAAACTCCAAGGTCAAAGCCTCATCTTATTCATTGTACTAGAAGATATGTAGAACTTGATGGAAAATCTCTTTATGCTCAATCAACACATATGCGAGGCCATTTTTGCAATGCATTTGGTGTGTCTTTTCTATTATTTTAAATCACTTTATCAAAGCTAAGTAAGAAAATTCTAGTCATTTCTTTTATAGGTGATATCTAAGGGAATATTTATACTAATCTTTTTTCCGTAACATATTCATATAGCATAAGATTGTAATTGTCATCTCTTTGATTGTTAAGTGAGTTATGATATTTATTTCTAATATTAAATGTCATAATTAGTTCAAAATTATTCCATTATCTTTAGAATTATATTATTATAATCAAAATCATAAAAACCTTTTGAAAGTGCCTATTCTATTTTCTTTCAATTATTTAAATATTATAAACCTTATAAAAGCTTTTTTTACCACAAATCATCAACCTCCTTGCACTCATAAGTCATATATTTTGCTTTCGTGGCCTTAGGGAATCACTTCCTTATGACTTTAGATATTCATTTGCATTACTTAGCAGCTTTTATCGACATAAGACCTGAAAGTAAAAAGACATGTCATTTAACATAAGGAAAATAGTATAAGTCGTGACCTTTATTACCCATCATATGAGGTGCATATAACAAAAGAATTACTCTTATGACTTATCTATTATCAGATTTGAGACACAAATAAATACTCAAGGTGGTTTTCAATCTCTGTGGTAACGATGACATTATTTTAATAGATTTGTATTCTACTTTAAATAAGGAAGTTTGAATGTGCAATTATAAATCCTCCATGTTTTGTCACCTGGCCTAGCATTCCACCCATACCACAAGATGGATGGAGGTGTACACAAGAAATGTGATGAAAACATGATGCAAAGCTATATTCAGGTCATTTGTAACATAGTTCCAAGATATATATAATTCAACCTCCATTCATCTTACACAGCTGACAGGACTTGTGCAGTGTTGACACTGTGGAGACTGTTGTTTCTTTCCATTGACATTGTTTTAATGTGAATGTTGCTTCCATGATAAGTTTTTACTTCCAGTTCATAAGGTAAGCACTGGCTATACAGTCTGTGCTCTTTGAGCTATTCTTACAGCTGATCAGGTAGACTGGATGTGACCTTATGCCATAAGGTCTAACTTTATTACATAGTTCCCTTAGAGTAGCTTAGCCTATCTGGATTAGTGCATGCATATTTGCTAAAGATCTCTCTGAATTCTAGGCTAGTGTTAAACAACAATATGTAAATTAAAGGTTAGTTATTTATTGCATATAGAACTCTAAGAAATAAGCTGGAAGTAATTTGACCAAACCCTAGCTGATGCAGAATTAACAATGAAATAAACTATTACTAATTTGACCCCTATATGTTAAATGACTGCAGGAAACATCAGAGTTTTATGGACTTTCAATGTTATGAATAAACTTGCAGAGATTTAAAATCCTTTCAATCTGTAACAGCAGACTGCCTGAATGGTGTTATTAACTCCGGTTTAGTTTTCTATCATGATCGCCCTAACGGCAAACAGCAGCAGCATTCAGATAAAAGTAATCTAGTTAATATGCCAATTGTCACATTCATGGATGGTTGCAAAGTTTTAGTTAAATGCAGTTCGCATCAAATCGCCCTTGTGTGATTCACTAGCAAAATACATAGAAAGATAGTGCATAAAATTATGAGGCAACAAGTTTCAATAGTGATTTAAGTTACTAATTCAGATCATGCTACTTGGTGCCAGTAATTGAGCAGAGAGGTCGCATGGAAGAAAATGAATAATTACTAAATCTAAATTAAGCCCCAGCAACAGCAATTTAATCCCTCATAACAGCAATAATAACCACCATAAATTAACAAACATTAATTTAATCAAAATTTCGATCGCGGATGTATAACGACACATAAGAGAAGTAACACAAGTAATGCTAAGCAAATAATAATTTCAACCAAACACAATCTGATTTGAAATGCACAACCCAGGTTCTGTTATTCAGTGGTAAGGGTAAAAATGTCCTGACCTTACAGCATGCATACATATATAATTCCAGCAGAATGGTGCTATCCAAGTCAAGGAAATTGCTTGTATTGCAAAATTCAGATTTGCACCGAGAATTTTGCCCAATTGATCTACAGAATTGCAACCAGCTGATCATGAAAGATTGAGGATTTTCATCCCCAACCAAAACAACATTTTCCAGAAGATTTTCATCCTCTAGAACATGCTACTAAGGGTTTTTGTCCTCAAAAGCTCCAATTGGAAAAGTCAGTTTTGAAAGCAATAAATTGGATACAAAATAAGGGTGTTAGATTTGCCTTTATAGGCTATGTTACCGGGCTCGCCTCCTGTCGGGCCAGATCTGGGTTCGGTTCGCACCGGATCCGGGTTTGGTTTGCACCAGATCCAAGTTC
The DNA here is from genome assembly GCA_007258455.2 of Sequoia sempervirens. NCBI lineage: Eukaryota > Viridiplantae > Streptophyta > Pinopsida > Cupressales > Cupressaceae > Sequoia > Sequoia sempervirens. The sequence goes on along the minus strand of VDFB02047230.1, from coordinate 592,462,256 downwards.
CGGTTCGGTTCCTTTGCAAGTTCCGGTAGGGTTCGTGCATAGGGGGTCCAGTTCACCTGGGGCGAACCCAAGACAAACCCAGGACACACCAGGATACACAACAATGGGTTCTTCATTTTTTATTTTTTTTTTAGTTGTTTTAAGTTAAATCATTCCATATAAATCATTGATTAATTATATCATTCCATATAAAGACCTTAAAGTATTTATATTTATATTTATTTTAATTTATTCCACAAGCATACTCGCAAATATTTACATATTACAGAAAGTGTTAGAAGCCAAAACAAAACAAAGCAAAAAAACTCACAAGTCATCAAGAAATTTGACCGCAACCATGACACCGGTAATGACAAGCCTGTGAATGTTGAGAGACGTTAGGAGAAAGCTGGGATTATTGAGAAGCAGGCAATCGATATAAGTATATGCCACAGCAAAAACTGAAGGACTGCAAAAAGCATATTTGAAGATTTTGTCCAAGTATTTTCCTATACTCATGGCAGGAACTTGTGGTGCAGAGAAAACACACAAATTCTCTCTTGAAAACTTTTTCCTTGAAGAAAGAAGCCTCTCATTCCTAGCCACAACCCGAACCCGAACCAGTACCATGACCAGCAACTTAGTTTATAGGCATAAATTTGGGCCCTTAAATTAATTTACCTTTCCCTTCAAAAATAAAATTAAAAGTGACTTAATAATAATTAATTACATAATTAGAAAGGCACTTTATTCGAGCACCCAAGTGTAGCAATAATTGGGCCTCGAATTTAATTGTCGCCAACCATATTTAAAGGAGGAAGAATCATATTTATCTAAGCAATCTATCATGTAAAGGAGGAAGAATCATATTTATCTATTCAACTGAGTCACTGAAAACTGGATATGCATCTATCAAGTTGATGAAAACAATACAGCTAGTTGTGCAAGGTAGTTTGATATACAAGATCCAAGAGGATCTTCATGTTGACTTCTTTATCTCATAGCCAAATGGCATTGAAAACATACATGTTGAATTATAGGACCCCAAATGTTTGGCATTTCCTGTGTTTAATCAGGCCATCCCTATTCATGCACCAACATTACAACAATTTTTATTTTCAGAATAAACAAAATTACATGTCACAAGTCTAACCATGCCGTTGACTCAAACAAAACTATATTGGATAGACCTAAGACTTGACTCTTTAGTATTTGCAACTAGGGATTTCCATAAAAGGAACAAATAATTAAAGAAAGTGCAGTTTTCTCTTCTAACCATGATAAAGATGTAAACAGAAGTGATCAAATTATATATTATAGTATTGTGCCTACCTATATATTGTAGAAAGAAGAGAACATACTTCGGATATCCAAATGGTAAATAGGCTCAGTACCTTAAAGGATGAATATATGAAGTGGTGGACCAAAATAAGATTATCCACATCAAATTCTGAACCTTGCAAGATTTCATTCGCAATGCAACTTTCTTGCAGAACATAGCTACAACCACGTCCTCTACACAATAAAATCCCAAATATTAGATGTAAACAAACCAGATAAGGGAACCATATTTAAAGAATAAACCATACATTGAAATACACAATCATACAATAAAACAGGCAGAAGATAAGCCTTTGACTAAAAGTAGCATGCATGCATACAATAATTATATCCTACTGAGATGCAGTTCAAAATAACCATAAAATAACGCCCATGACATAAGCAAAAAAATAAAAATTCGGGGCTAATATCATTTCTGTATTCATATAAAGCTAGGACAAGTATATCATCAGATGCCTCTGAATTGACCAAAAACAGAGGACATAAGCTATTCCATAAAAGATAAGGTAAATCTGCCCATAACTATACCAGCAAGAAGAAACTGAAAACTCACTAACCCAAGATAAAATTTCAAAGATAATTTCATAAAAGCAATGTTTAAAGCTAAGATACATATTCACCACAGACAAAGCATCATCTATTAATGATCATTTTTGCAAAAGTCTGACTTTTGAAAGCAATAACCAATTCTAAATGAGGGATGAAAAATTAAGAGATTGGTAGCAAGAAGATGATGAAGCAAAAAGTGGAAGTTAAGGGCTGTTATCATCACCAGATCCCTGTGGAGTTGATTAGCCTGAAGAGCCTCCAGACCCTTCTTCAAAGTTCGGAGCCACCTTCTCCTCGTCATTCGACATATCATATTTAGGCCAGTTGGGTGGGTGGGGCCTGGATTGAGGATGATGAAAGGAGTGACCAGATCAGCAGCAAGGTTCCCATCAGCTTCACCTCCTCCTTTGTGGAAAGCTTGGCATTTGGGAGGGAGCTGGTCATATTCCCTGTGAATCCTATCCTTATTCATGAACCGACATGACGGGTCACCAAAGAGAAGTTTTTCAATTGCATCAGTTATTCATTCGTCGAAACAAATTGGCCAAATACACAATACATTAGTCCATGTTCGCAATGGTTCTATCAAGGATGGAGTACTAAATCCCGTGTATGCAAATATTTTCATTCTAAATGTTCAAACTCCCATCAATAGTGTTTAGAGCTTTGACCATAGCAATGTAGTTCAAAATTAGCATAGATATTTCATGGTTAGTCTGCCAGAACAAATCTTTTCTTAGAAGAAAATAACTCACTTGTTTGTGTTCTCTGTTTGCTATGTTGTTTATTAAAAAAACAGTTAAATTTGTGCTTTAGGAATCAGCTGCATTGGTGATTTTGCTATGGTAGATTATGTATAAACAAACAGAACAAGGACAAAACTATAAAACATCCAAACGAAACTCACAACGTATGGATTACTCTGGAGAAACACAATTTAAGAATAAATAAGCGTAAAGCTTTGCCTTCTCTTGCCACAATATCCTTTGCAATTAAAATGTTATTACCTTGTTGAGGCCTCCGAGGGCAAGTACAACACACTATTGTATCCTCAACTTCACTATGCTAATGAACCTGTCCCCATACACTCTCGACACCACATACAGCTTCAACACCCTATAACACTTAACCATCAGACAAGGGTAAAATCCATTTTTCTTCCATAATATAGAAAGAGGGCCCCATAGGTCATAGATAGCTAAACTCACCAAGAATGAATCAAACAGTTAGTTCAAATCATCAAAGAACATGACAAAACAGAATTCTCAATGTTCATCATCTTTTTTTGGATAACATGAACTAAACCACCACGTACATCAAGTCACCACTATGACATTAAGGAAACTACTGGGGCAATGACATAACAAACATGGTACATGTGAACTAGTGTTTCTCTGAGTTTCTAGGATAGGGGGAAGAAGACGTGGATTTTTTAGGGCAGCAAGGGAACTATATATATATATATATATATATATATATATAGGTAACTCAAGGATGGGTCCCCAGCATTTTTTGGGGCATCCCTATTTCCAAAACATTTCGAGGATGAGAAGACGCCTAGGTGGCATCCCCGGGCCATTCCCAATTTTTGAAAAAATATAGGACCTTCATGCCTTCAGCTCAAACTAATAGGCCTTCAACCACACTCGACACATACGATTCACTACCGTCGTAATCATCATCAACTATTTACTCAATGCTAGATAAAGAAAACTGGTTTCACATGCCAACAGCCCCCACACCCCCAACTCGCCCTAAATGAGGAGGAAATAAAACAAAACTTTATTTGTTTTTGTAATTTCATACTGTAGTTGAAAGTAAAACTTGCAACCTTTGAGCATTTTGTTGTAACTTGTGTACTATTTTTAAAATCACATGCATAGTGCAAATGAATTATGAAAGCAATTAAGTTTTGGCATTCGCTAATTTGTTCGACTCTCATGTTAACTCTCAATTCAACACAAATGTTATGTATTAAGGATCTACAATGTATATGATGAATGCTTTATCAATGTTATCATATGAATATTTGAAATTTCCCTATATATTTTAAATTTTCCCTATCTTTTATATATTTGTCCCCTTTGTCATCCCCTAACGTCCCCAAAAATGTGTAATGTCCCCAATTTTGAGTCAGCATATAATTAAAAAATTAATTTAATGTTGTCAAGAAAAGGTTGAAATATTAAGACAACTTAAATTAATTATTGGTGCAAAGTAACTTATGTTCTAAAAAGGTTAAAAATAAATTTAAGTTACTTTTTATGAGAATTCTCAAAAAGACAAAATAAAAAGTGAAAGGCAAAAAGATGAGAATTCAAACAGACACAAGGAGTTACAAGGAGGGGGGTGGATAAAAGAATTGAGGAGCTCATTGCTGGTAGGCTGGTTTTGGAATTTGGAGAACAGGTTCTTATTGGTGAACATAGTTCACAGCCTTTCTGAGGTCGAAAGCCCTCTGAAAGAAGATTGGCTTCGGTAGTAAAAGATCTGCCCTAGGTGATAGCTGGAGAAGACATTCAGTTTTCTCGCATGGTTTACACCATAGTTACAAGACTCGCCCAAACTCAGCGAGTACTCGTGAGTCCCGAGGCGGGTGAGGCTTGGCGAGTCCCAAAGACTTGGATGTTGAGTACTCGCCGAGACGCGCCAAACTCGGCGAGTCTCGTGCCAAAGACTCGGTCGTCACTTTGTGGGCTTGAGATGCAAAAAAAACACATTTTGAAGTTTTTTTTTTCTTTTTTCTTTTTGCTTTTATACTTGCCTCTACTCCTCCAAAAGGCACTTCATTTCATTTTCAAGCCAAGTAGAGAGAAAAAAGAGAGAAGAGAACCAAAACACATTTGCATTGAAGGAAAATCAGCAAAGAGATTGAGCACCAAATGCTTATTGAATCGCATTTGTGCAGGTTCATAGGTGATTTTGCTGCATCTAGAGGAGTCTACAAGGGATTGGAACTTTTGATGCCATGGATTTCATATTCCATGAGTATTGTATACATTTCACAACATTTATATATCTAAATTCTAACTGTTTAAACTCTTACTACTGTTATTGGTATTACTATTAACTATTAAGTAATTACTTATTTCCTTCAACTAAAATTTATGTTTATACTTATATGATCGATATATGTTTGTGTATAGGATCATAGTAGTTTCTATTTCATGATGTTATTGTGTATTTAAGGTTTATTTACTAAAGGGTGCATGAAACAAGCTCTAAATCCTTAAAAATTTCTGAATTTCTTGGGTTCTTCTATTTGCCGAGTCTTGGGCGAGTTTGGGCTCCGAGTCCGAGTCCGAGTCAAAAATCGGCTTGTCGAGTCCGAGGCGAGTCCGAGTCTTGTAACTATGGTTTAAACAATCATAGTTTGACAATTTTGTAAGGTCTTTGAAACGACAAATTACAGTGTTTCAATTTGGTATCAATTTGAGAATTGTAGATTATTTTTGGGTTTGATATTTGGAATTAAATGTGTTGGCTGCTAGTTTTCTTCAATCTGCTTATGAATACGTGAAATTACACATAATGTTGGCAAATGCTTTGGCTTTATTGAAACACCAATATTCAGGGGCATCATTGGAGAAGTCGGAAGAAATTAATTAATTGTGAGATTTGGTTTAGTTACCACGGCCCACAAAGAAGAGGAAATGTTCAATGAATGCTTTATTAGAACCATCAGATATGCATAGAAGAAATAATCTTTAAAGAGTCCTTAAAGCATTGTTTCCTATGCACCCAGCCGCATTGACTTTGAGTTCCAAAATTTAAAGCAGTTGCGCGCCAATACAAGTCGGTAATCGTTGGGGATACACGCGTTAGTTGAAGGCAGCTTGATTCTTCAAAGATTTGATTTAAATTTTTTAAGCAAGTTTTGGGAAGTGGGAATTGGTATCCACTTCAGACTGAAGATGTTTAATTGATTCAAACCCAACTTAAGTTTGTCGCTCATTTGTGGTATGAGTTGTGAAGAGTCGAAGGTTTATTGAATCAAGAAGAGGTATCAACCCTAGTAAGTAACTCTTCCTTCTTTATTTGCCTATTTACAGGAGACAAGTGATAAGAGGTTTGGTTTATCGCTTGAGTATTGAAGTGGTAGTTGTGATAGATAAGGCTGGATATTAAATGGAGTCGGGATGTTTGAAGAAAACGGAAGAATAATTCATAACTTCGAGTACACGACATCAAACATGAAGCAATTTATTGAATCATCAATGAGTAACGATTGGAAGGTGAATTAATGCATGGAATATCAAGAGTCTTTACATTTAGTGGAGGCGCTAGTGTCTAATGATACTACTACGAGTATAATATACTAAAGAGTGATTGAGATGACTCTTGGAGTCGTATTTATGTGTGTCGAAGACAAAGGAATAACGACTTGAGTGTAGTTCTTCTTCAACGCCTTGCAAATAATATATATTGCTCCTTGTGAAGACTAATGCGGGTCAAAGCAAGTCATACATTTATCGAGAGTTTATGAAGGAACACAAACAGCTAGAAAAATTGTGGGAGTTTATTAATTCATATTGGAATCAAGCAAGAAAACTTCGAGACGCAATTAGAATTAGCGGGAGTTAAGATGCTACTACCAAACTTCTAATACCACCGCCAGAGTAACGAGATTTGCAAAATATCTTAAGGAGTGACACCACTTGGTAATGATGAGTCAACGTGGTTATGTGGGACAGAGAGAGAGGTCTACATGGATCAAAAGCTTTGTATGTTTTTGAGGGGCCGTGAAAGTGATTTAAAAACAATATTCTAATTGTTGAAGAAAAAGGGAATCGGGTGGAGTGGAGCTGACGGGAATAAATTAGTAATTCCATACCATGTATAAAGAGCAATGAGAGATTACTTCCTGCGCATTCTTTATTGTTCCTCAAGCCGTGGCCTATAGTGTGAGCAAAGGGACCGAGAAGTGCTAAAATTGTGGAAGAGTTATAAACTTGGGCACTCCTTGATGAAGGAGCAACAAGAAGTGAAGCTAATTGTATTTCCCATAGAACATTCAGAAGTTGATAATGTACAAGTTAACAGATTAAGACATTTGAATCATAAATGATACTGTACAGGTTAGCAGATTAAGACCTCCAAAACCATACAAACCTTCATGACGTACATCATTTTGCATTCGCAATAAGTAAAGAAAAAAACAAGTTTTAACTTTAAATTTCATGTAATTTTTTGCACTTTTCAAACCCTGCCTACCAAGTCCTGCTAACGAGACTCGCCTGGACTCAACGAGTCCAGCGAGTCCGCTAGACTCGGCAAGTCCATCCAAGACTCGGCCGAGTCCGAGTCCAAGCCCCCAGGACTCGGCCAGGGTGACTCGACTCACGACTCACCGAGTCCCGACGAGTACTGGCAAGTCTTGTTACTACTCTCTAGTGGGTTGGTGCCTACAAATCTTGTAAGTAGGGATTGGTGTCTCCAATGGGTTGGTACCTACAAAAGAAGTTTGTAAGAGAAGTAGGTTGGAGCCTACGAAAAAGATCTATATATAAGCAATATTTGTCATGGTTTTCTCCCGCAAGGGTGTGTTCTTGTGTTCTTAATTGCTAGATCTTGCATGTGTGTTATTGTTGTGGATGATTAAGATTTAAAGTATTACTGCTATGGTTCATTAAGTTGTGAAAAGTAAAAGATTGTTGTTATACTGATTCACCCCTCCCCCACACCCTCTCAGTGTAACTGTGTTTCATCAACCTTTTTGTACCTTAGTGACACTTTATTCATTCACTTATACCTTTAAAATAATTAAATATAAGTTGTTTTTTAATTTATAACTCGGAGTTACTTGCACCCAAATATTACAACCCATACAAGGTGTTACAGAAGATTGATAGTGTAGCATATATATTAGAGTTACATATGTCAACAAAAATACATTCACTCTTCTATGTTTCTTGCCTGAAGAAGGTTAATGGAAAAAGAGTTTCAACCCTAGTCAAAGTTATCAAAGCTTGATGAGGAGGGCAAAATGATTTTGAGCCTAAGGGAATCCTTCAAACACACACTAAAAGGTTATGGACAAAGGTGATTAAAGAGTATTTGATCAAGTGGGAGAATTCTACTATCAAAGATGCTACACGAGAAAATGAAGACTTCATGTAAAAGCATCCATAATTGATCCACAATAAGGACAACGCTTCTCTGAAGGGGCGCATGCTATATCCTTAACCCATTGATTGTATTGTGACATGTGCAGCCAACTTGTGTCTAGCATAACCCGTAATTAAGTAATATGATCATTTATATAGTCTTATATAGGTAGTTAGTTCAACCTAGGTAACATCAATGGTATAATTATGGCATCCATAAGAGGTAGTGGTTAGTCCATTATCAACATATAATGAACTTTGTTCTTGTTGAAGACATTTGGAGATTTTCCCCTCGAAGTAGCTTATTATTATCAAATATTTACATCTCATTCCTATTATATTCTTCTCTTGTACAAGTTATTTCATTATATTTTTTTCTCAAACCAAACTTATATTATAAATGTTTATGCTCAAAAAGTTAAATAAAACCCTAAGAACATTACATAGATAGTAAGACTTCCAACTCATATTCTTGACTCCACCCATTTCATTTCCAAGGTCGAATAAAGATAAAGTTTTATTATAGCTTTAGTATTTTAGCAAAAGACTTTGAATAAATTTTGGTATAGTTGCGAACTTTAACTTTAGTATATTTTAAATTTTGGTATATTCATTAATTTTAGTATAGCTTTATTTAACATAATTTGGTATAGCTTTATTAAGTCATTAAAAGACTTGGTATGGTTCATTGAAATTTTGCCAAAATTTTTGGTATAGCTAAAGTATTTTGGGACTCAAAACTGGATAAATATTCATTAATATGCTCTAGTGTAGCTTTATATTAATATGGTATTAAAATAGTATGGTTTTTAGGCTGCAAACATTATATATTTATGATTTTTATATATTTCTGTATGGACATAACATAACATACCCAGCCCCCCAAAAATTATGATACTAGAGTATTGTATCCACAAACCCATAACCAATTCTGATTTGGTAACTCAGAAAAAACTATTACAGGAAACCCATCCATTTATGGTGTTGTGCTTGTGGTGATATTGATAGTGCTTGCAAATATTAGAGTTCCTGTGATCCATACAAAAAATCTTATCTCTTCCCATTGGATAGTGCTTTAGTTTCTTAACCTTTTGAACAAAAGTGTATAATTCCTTTCATATACACTATAATTAGAAACCACTCTACCCAAAAGCCCTAAATGATAACAAAAAGGATTACCTCTTTGCACTGGGGTGGCGGCCAATAACACAATCACTTGCATCCATTTCCACCTTGCATATTAGCTGCAAATGAGGTGGTGTCAAAACCAATGCGTTTCTAATCTTGTTTCTTCAACTCAACAAATGCACTTTGTTGATTTCTATCTCAAACAAATGATACCGTTTGTTATTATAAAATGCAAAGGTGTTACTGTTGCAGAGAATGATTTGATGAATTTTCTAGTACTGGACAGCCCATACAAAGCTCCTTGTCCTAATCATATTGGAATGCTTGGGCAACTTCAAAATGACATTCACTTTTATTGAATCAGTTCTCAACTATTGATCTCCAACTCATGCCCCAGATAGACAGGTACTTTGCACAGCTTATATTTCTTACCATCGATGAGTATCTTATTCTCCTTAAAACCTTCCAAAATGTGTTTCAAATACATTTTATACTCATCATAAGTTTTGCGGAAAACTGTTATATTATACAAGTAAACAATGACAAAAGAATATGTGAATGGTCTCAATACCTCATTCATCAAGCTCATGAAAAGCAGGAGAATTACACAACTCAAAAGGAAATGCAATCCACTTGTGCAAATCTTGCCTTGTCTTGGATGTTATTTTCTGTACAACTTTCTCCTTCCTTCTTACTTGATGATGCCTAGATTTCAAATCTTTGCAAAGTTCTTAGGATGTCAATTTTAGTTGAATAAATCATCAATCTGTAAAATAGAATTACTTCTCTTGACACTTATCTTATTTAAGACTGTGTAGTCAATAGACATCCTACATGAACTATCTATTCTAAGAACAAACACAATAGCTTTATTAAATAAAAACTATTAGGACCATCTAAACCTTGATCCAACAAAGATTAAAATTGTTTCTTTGCCTCATTACCTTCCATTGATATATTTCCAATTGTATTGGTATTGGTGGGCCAGAGCTCTGCACTTCTTCCCTATGCAATTCATTCACCTACTGTGGAAGACGGAGAAGAGAGTTCAATCAAGTAACAATTATGCCTTATACTCTACCACCCTCTTAAGTAGCATACACCTAGGCTCTTAGATAACCTCCCTAAATTCCTGCATCAACTCTTGAATTTGTTTTTTCTCTCAGTTAATAGCTATGCTAGAAGAAGCTTTGTACTCAACTATTTTATTATCTTATTTATATCTCAAAAGAAGCAAAGCATACTTTCCGTTAGAACTAATTGATATGTTGACTTGATTGGCACTTACCAAGAAGATCTTTTACTTTCCTTCATAGACTTTGATGATGTAGCTTTCCCCATCTTTGATTAAATGCTACTTGTTGTCCCTTCTCATGAAGATGCCATCTCCCATATACATCTATTGCATACCAAAGACCACACCACAAATATCAAGAGGAACAACATCTACCACAATTTCATCAATGAAATGCCCATTTATTCCATACTTAAATAAACTAATTCATTATCTTGTTTATATCTCAAAAGAAGGAAAGCAAATTTACCATTGGAGCTAATTAATCTTTTGGTTTGATTAGCACCTACATATGAGATCTTTGACTTTCCTTCATTGACTCTAAAGATGTTGCCTCCCCATCTTTCATCAAATGCTACTTATTGTGCCTTCTCATAAAGATGCCATCATCTTTGATTAAATGTTACTTAGCGTGCCTTCTCATGAAAACGACATCTCCCATATACATCTATCACTTACCAAAACTAGACCACAAACTTCAAGAGGAACAACATCTATTACACCTTCAGCAGTGAAATGTGCTTCTATCCCAAGCTTTACTTTACCATTTGGTAACCTCTATTCCAGCCTAGCTTAACCAAACCCTATAAGAATCGAGATGATCATTTCAAACCAAGTCAAGGAACTTTTAAAGCATTGATCTTCTATGAAAAATAACAGAGAAACAAAGAAAAGCTTGTTCATACATGCTCTTTCTGTTGATCAAATATGGCCAAAGCTATCTATAAACAAGGGAAAAACACGCTAGATCAACAAGATATTCGGAATTTAATTAATAGAGATGCCAATAGACTGAAGAAACAAACTGGTTTCAAAATATGAAAAACATCAACATCCAAGAAGACCCACAAAAGCAACCCCCTCTAAACGATAAATAGCCAAATAGAGATACCTCTCACACCTCAAAGCTAAATCATACATGGATCTATGACTATGCTTTTAGAGAATGATCCTAAAGATATACTTGATATAAAAAATCTATGCAGTAAATTTTGTGCAGGCAATGCATTAAGGAAAAATTAATTTGCATCGAGTCGTATGTTCAAGTGTGATGATGTGCACACACTCAATATAACATAGTCAACATGTGTCAAACAAGCAATCCTAAGCCTTTGACCAATAAATAATTTTGTGTATGTAATGTCCCCATTTTGAGCAAAATAGATTTGTGAGCATTTAGCTCAGTTTCGTTTTCCCGTAAGATTCTTGATGAGTTGGTGAGAACTCCAAACTTCTTGGAGTGCTCTGGGTGGGTTAGCAATGACTTTGATTGGAAATGAGCTCAGTAGGTAGCATGGATCAATATGACACTTTCAAAAGTGAATTTTGACTTTTGGTGGCTTCTCCAAACTTCTTGGAGAAGCAATCTATTTTTAGTAAGTCACTCGATTAGCTCTAATCATCATCCTACATCTCCAATATCATCTCAATGTGATCAAAATTTGATTCCGATATCATTTTAGTGCTTTCTGCAACTCGGGTAAAATAATTTAAATGCTCACTTACGTTTCTAATGTTAATATTTAAATGACAACTTAAGTGTAATATCTTGTTGAAAAGGTGATAAAATGTTTTAAAAGTGGACACCTAGGAGAGATAAAGGGGGGCCTTTTGCACATGAAATGTTATTAATATTTCAAAAATGTCTTTTTGAGTGGAAAATGAACTATTATAATTTTAAATTGTATTTTTCCCTCCAAAAAGCTATATAAAGAGGTGTTGGGGATCATTTTGGGGGTTAAATTGGAGAACGATATTATTATGCTACTGGAATGAATCTGAGTTCTTCCAAAGCTTCTTGAGGACAAAAACCCTCTCGAAGTAATTGGTTTCAGGGACGAAAACCCCGTAACTGGTTTGGGTGGTTTCAGACAGAGGCCATAGCTGTACCTGCAAGTGAAGTAATTTTCAAGTCCTTTAATAATGAAGATTTTTTCAGTGGTCTTATTTGCAAGTTTTTTTGTGTAATTTAGCTTAATATCTCAAAAAAAATTTGGAGTATTTTAAGGTGATATCCAATGGGTTTCCTAGCTGGTCATACAGCTCTCCTATAGCAAGCCATACCACCCTTTTTGATTGATAAACTTCATTATCAGCATTCGACATCAGTTTGGGGCAAGTATATTGTTGTCTATTAGCAGGTCATACCTTTTTAAGGAGGATTCAATGCTATTTACAGATTCTATTTTGTCAATGTTGGTATACTGTTTTTGAGTGCTTATTGCAGCAAGACAGATCAGCTTGGCCTTCATACCTGCGAGAAACCAAGTGTTGCAGACCTGCAACACCTCCTATTTGCTTTATCCAAAGCCTTTTTGTGTTGGGAATTTGATTATATTGATTATCCATGTGATTTGGCTTCATTTTGAAGTGATGCAGCTTTACTAGTTTACATCAGCACTTGTTATCAGCAACTAATCCTCTTATTATGATGTTTATGATGCAAATGTACTAACATTGTAATGCTTTGGATGGTCATACAGCCAAAAGCTACTATTTCATGCATTCCATTTTGTAACACTGGATAGTAGTACTGCCAGTGGGTTGCTTTGATATTTGCTTATGTACTTACCCCACTGAACAAGTAGTTTATTGTAATCACTCACCATTGAAAATTGGAAGAGTTGTTATTCATGTTTTGGATTTGCTCACCACTGGATAAGTGGAAGAAACTTGAGTTTCATTTTCAATATTGTATAAGCTTCCCACTCAATATGTAGAAATGCCTTTTTCCCACTAAATAAGTGGATATTTACTTCTTCCAGTATTTCATATGCACTCCACTGAATAAGTCGTTTTCGCTGGCTTGCCGCCTAGTTCTTTCCTTTCAATTGTTGCATTTCAGTTTCATTGTAATCCTGACACCATATGCTCTCACCTTGCCCATTCCAAGATCTAGGTGATCAAAAAGTGGAAAGGAAGATGCATGTGTCCCATTTCCAGTTGCAATTCAAAAAAAAACCTAGGGTGGTTATTACAGTTAAATTATTGTGTTGACCAGGAAAACCTTTGAACTAATATGCTAGAAAATTATTTAAACGAATTAGCATTCAAACACAAACAATGAATCATATCCCTTGGTAATGTGTGACTCAAAGGTACACTTGAAAATAGAAGATGCTAATAAATGATATACCCATATAAATGTGATCAACAAGCTCTACTTTGAAGAACTATAACCTAGGAAGCATACAAATGTAAGATCATGACATAGTTTTCACTAAGGTTGGCCATAAGCTAGGGAAGCTCACAAAAGAGAGCAAGGGCATCAACTTGCCTTTGAAAATTGTCATGTGAGTTAGAAAGGACTGCCACACCATTAACATAAAGCAATATAGCAATCTGAACTTGATGTAATGTACACGCATAGTCAACAAAATCATGTTGCCAAACAAATCCTTCAATCTAATCCACGCAAATATTTAAGAGAGTTGACAACAGAGGGCACTCCTGGCTGACTGTAAAGTACTCTCAAGGAAGTGATTGAAATTCTAGGAAACGCCAAATTAACCAATGACCATCATAGACCCTCACAAAGCAGTAACAACAAAATTTGATATATAAATAGCCTACAAAATTCTTGGAAAGAGATGTCTCCAAACCAAGTCAAATGTCTACCTAAAATCTGCAAAAAGAATATACTAGGAGATTGCTAAAAGCCCCCCAAAATAACATAGTGAAATGTGGTCAATAGTGTAAAATCTCCCCTCAAACCTGCCTTTCTCTTCTCTAATAATATTACACTCCAAGTACTCAGTCTCTTCTCTGACGCTGTGGATCATAATGTTTTGCAAATGTATGCCCAACTTTCCTCTATAATATTTTGTTTCAATATAGATAATCTCACCCTACATCTTACAAAAATCCCAATCTCCCTATTGCCCTTCAACTTTCTTACTTTATAATAAAGAAACATTTAATCTATACAGTATAAAGTAGAAAGGCCTTTTTATAAAGTAGTGCAAAATCTAGGGAATTATTCTCCCACTTTTATACAGTATAAATTAGTAAACTGGATTGTATTGGTTCACTTGTTGAAATGTAGCATGATACTCCCGCCATAAATAAAATTCAAACTAAAATACTCAACAAGGCCCACTTTCTAGATTTATCTTCCCTTCTGTAGTCGGTGTACAATGTCTATTATTATGCTTCGGTAATATTGGTTAACCAACTATGTATTAATTGTTTGTATTAATTCGTTGTCGGTTGTGGGTAGTTATAAGCATCAGTTGGTTCACGATTATGCTCTTCTTGGCAACCGTCGGGTCCTTTAAATACATTATGTATCGTCAAGGAGAGTAGTACAATCTAGTCGGATCGACTCTGATCCTTGGCTGACCATCTTTGGTCTTCTTTTGTAATAATTTCATAAGCAAATAAAGATATATTTTACACATGCCTTGTCATCTCTATTATTAATTCATGTATTTAATTTATCAAATAGAGCAGCAAACATTTGGCGTCATTGCCTTAAAGAAATCGGGTCACACTTGAGAGATTCATGCCCTTTGACCCCAATAAAGGGGAGAAGAGACCACAACGTGCTCAAGATCAAGAGATCAGGTGATCTTTAAGGATCATCGAACAAAGAGAACGAAAGAGAAGACTGAGAAGCAAAGTTAAAGAAGGCAAAGGGTTTCTGAGGGAAAGTCCAAGTCCAACTGAGAGTAGAAGCCGAAGCGTAAGCAAAAGCCGTGGTCGGGAGAGAAAGAGTACAATTAGGACAAGAGAACGTACGAAGGGAGAGTGGTTAGAGATAGCTCGACATCTACCACTTCCCGAAGAAACATAAACCGATCTCGCCAACCAAAACAAAGAACCTTATGTACCATCAACATCGGACAAAGAGGAAAGTGACGAAGAGAACACTGTAGAGAACTGTACAGACCATCATCAACAGACGAAGAAGCATCGCCAAGTGACGAAGAAGATTTATTGTCGAGCAAAAGGGAAGGCGAAGAAGAAACTACCAACCTTGCCGATGGAGAACCGTAAAAACCATTAAAGTCGGTCGAAGAAGAAGGTGAGGGAGAACCAACCAATAGTCTAACAGAGACCATACGCCAAATTGAACACTGGACATCGACAGAAGAATCGGATATTGGAAGATCGGAGCCGAAAACACCAGGAAAAAGGGAGCACCAGAAGGACCCCAAAGGCAACTCGAGGGTGACGAATGTTGAAGAGGGACGAGTAGAGGATTGCGGCGTGGCCGAGAGTGCAGGCAATGCACTGGAAGTACAAATCAAAACTCTCCAAATATGTTATCATCACAAAAGGTGCATCAAAGAGGTAAGATGGTGACTCCTCTAGCAAGTCTGAATGTTGAGCAGCAGAAACTCCCAAAGTTCATTGGAAAGTTCATTGGAAATGGGTCGGAGGACCCTGTACAACATTGTAAAACTTGCAAGATGATCTAGGTAGCAAATGGTCAAGATGATAGAGCATATTGGCTTAGAGCATTTCCGACAACTCTCAAAGGTATAGCGATTGATTGGTATACATAATTAGATGCAGTGCACAAAGCCACATGGGATGCATTAAAAAGAGCATTCTAGGAAGAATATAAACTTTTGAGAGACAACGAAATCGTAGCAAAGATATACAACACGAAGCAGGGAAAACATGGAAACGTATGAGCCTATAATCATAGGCTGAAGGAGTTATTGGTAAAATTAGAAATCCAACCAATCAATGGACTAAAGAAAAAATGGTTCATTGAAGGATTAATTCTTTCACTGAGGAAGAAAATGAAAGTAGTGCCTCCATCATCGTACACCGAAGCCTACAATCGATCAATGGACATAGAAAGTGAAGATAAAATGTCCTCGCACAATAAAAGAAAAACACAGGAAGATGAAAGTTCGGATGACAATAGCGACAATGAATTAGGCATTGTACAAGCACTCCGGAGGGACATGCTCCGGATGATGAAAGAATTGAAGGCAGAGAAGGAGACCAACAAGAAAACTAACAAACTATGGTGTACTGATTGCAAAATTGACGGGCACACAAAAAGTAATTTGCCTAAAAAGATGTTTTGTGAGATTTGCCAAGTTTTGGGCCATTCAATAAAGGAGTGCCCATCCAATTTGAAAACGATGAGTACACAAGTACTCTTTATGCAAGGGGAGGAGTCCACTCCACAGAATACATCTTCAAGCAGTTATCAAAATCAAAGAGGACGAATCCAAATACAATATGACCCCAAAGGACGCCCTATCATACAATGCCAAGAATGTAGCGAATGGGGGCACTTTGCGACAGACTACCAAAACAAGCAAGATAAAGTGCAATTACTATGCAAATGGTGTGGAACTGGAAACCATGAACACATCAGATGTATGAAGCAAAAGGCTAGTGTCAATATGATTGATGTAAGGCATAATGAAGTATTGGCCATTACTCATGGCCAAGAAAAGAAGGTTGTGTATCCGGACCCACGTACAGAAAAAGAAAGGCTTCGTGAAGGAATGGCCGAAGTGGAGAATGCTATGGACAATGAACGACGCCACTCAAATGCAAATGCAAGTACAGTAACAAACCAATTACAATCCAAGAAAAATATTGCACGACAAGTACTTCAAGCTATTGTACCAGTTAAAGTAGTGGATTTATTACAAAGTATTCCTGAACATCAAAATGCTATTGTATCGGGGGAGAATGAGACAATGCAGGCTATGACCCAATTGGAACCTGGTGAGAATGAAGAACCAATAACTAAACCTCCGCTATCGAGTGACCAAGTGATTGATCCAATGCTACTGACAGATAACACAACAAAGAAACCAGTGGTGGTGAATATGGAGATCCTTGGAAGGAATCTCATGTTGAGATTATGGATGCATAGCCCCTGAAGTTCCAAAATCTTCAATAAAGGACTTTAGCCATGAAAGATAATCAACCACAAAGGAAAGTGTTGCAACTATGGAATGTTGAATAAAGATTCTATATTGATATGATATGATGAAAATGATATGATTGATATGTTACAAATGAACAAGTTGCTTGATTATATAGGCAAGAGAGAAAACCTAAGATGCATGAGATGTTGCCAAGTGTTATAATCTAACAACATGTGACAACATGTGAACCCTATCTAGATGATTATTAAATGTTGAGATAAGTTCTAGAAGGAATCTTATCCCACAAACTAGGAAGGGAATATTATCCCATTTATTAAATGATTTATTAAAAATGCAACCTAGGACTAAATGAAATATGACCTAAGTTAACTTATGCTAGTGTAATAATTAATTTAATTAATTACACTAACACCCCCACATAAGTTCAACTTAGGAGGAAAATGCAATGATTATGCAGATGATGATGATGATGGGTCCTGGCTATGAGGCCATGTTAGGTACCCATGTTGAAGATGTAGAAAATCTCCTCAACGAGAAAAGGGGAAAACCAATGGGAACAAAACCCCTCCAAAAAGGAGATGAAAATGCAAAAAAAAAGCGAGATAGGATGGGAAGGATGGAGGACTCCCAAATACCCCCCAAGTACACCATCCGTCACATGGATACAATACAATAGCCCCCCCATAGGGAGCAAAGAGAGAGACTATATAGCCCCCCCAGAAGATGTGATCACCTGCAAAGATGGTAAGTGTTTGAAGACAAAACATGATCCAATGTCGACAAACAACTTGTCTCCCTTTCGGAAGAAACAAAACCAAGTGCAAGTGCAGTGATGCTTCCCATTCCGGATAGGAATTGAAGGAAGAAAGGATGGAGATGGATGTTGATGAGGTCTCTGAACTCTGCTCAAGTGTCTCCTTGCTTGATGATGAAGATGCCACAATCAATAAAGAGGGTGACAAATCAGGACGATGCAGAAACTGATGCTGAACAATATCCAAAGACTGAGATGGAATGAATATGATGGATGTGATGGAGACTTGATAGCCCCCCCTGAATGAAGTGTCCTCAAAACTACTGAAAGAAGTCTGAAGCCGATCCAATGGTAGATGTTGAAGAAACCTCAAATCTTGAATGGAATGACAGGAAAGAAGTCTCGGGTATGAAATCTCTGAAGAGAAACTAAGTGCCTCCAATGTAGTCTTTGGATTCCCAATCAAGGTTGAGACAAAGGAATGAGAAGACTCAAGAAAACTCTCCAAGGTGGAATCTGAATAGAGGAGTGATAACCCCCTCATGAATGTCCTCCAAACCTGTAGAAGTATCCAAGTCAGTGATACCTAAAATGAAGCCATCCTGTGATGCCAAGTCTGGAAAATAGAATGTGTCCTGATGAATGATGATGGTGGAAGCCTCAATCAATGATTCTGGACAAGGAATCACTGAATGTGAAAGGGTACCAACTGTCTCTGATGGAGAAGAAGCATCTGAGGGAACCTTGTCAACGTCTTCGGAAGATTCAAGGCAATTAACCTCCTACACAACAATATCATTGTGGGGTACCTGATCAGAAGAATGATATTCTGAATCATGACCATCAGGGAATGGTTGAGTGTCTGAATCTCCATATATCTCCCAAAGCTTAACCCAAAGAATGTGAGGACAATCACAATGATCAATAGCATTCAAAACATCAGAATCAACTTGCATAGAAATGATCTCCAAGACTGTGTATCTACAACAACTCCAAGCAAGTTCATGAATACCTTCACTTGGATGGGGAACTATACCATACAGATGAGGCAATAGATCAAGTGATTGGAGATGGTGGCTGATCCCATCTCGCCATTGTTTATAGTTTCCCTTGTGCAACATAACCAACGAAGGAGTATATGCAAACCTCATAATGAACTTTCTCCAAAAAAACAAAGACAACTGACCTTCAACAACAAATAAAGACTTCCAAGTAGATATGCAACTAAAAATATGCCTCTGAGATCAAGAAATTCTTCTTCAAGCTTCAGGATGTCCCAGGAATCAGGAAAATGCACCAAATTGCAAAAAACCAATAAAAGATACCTGGAGCTAAAACCAAAGAAAGTGACTAGACTGATGAAAAAGAACACTGAAATATCTCCCGAATGCCGCTGGAATCACCGGATTTCGACAGTCTGATGCGAAGATATCGGCTGTTGAGTCCAAAGTAGAGGGCTGACTTCAGTTGACTTTAGAATTTTATAGCAAAAAAATCCTGCAAAATGGATGGCACCACTGGATAGTGCTGTAAATTCTCTTTCTGTCGGTATCTCGTTTGCAAATTTTCGATATTGTGGCCTCGAAGATATGGCCCTCGAAAGAAAAACTGCTATTTGAACGGAACTGGCTAACTAGGTGCAAAATTATAGCACCCGCGGCTAAAAGAATAAGCCCTTGGTCGTTGATGTGACTGCGGGCATAGAGTAGGCAAAAAACAACTCACGGCTTGATGGGCGGCGTCGAAGCGGCGCTAAGGCAGAGGAATTGGGCGGCATAGTCAATGGTGGTGGCCAGAACAAATACCGGCGACGGGGCCTATAAACAACGGTCGGCGAAGCGTCAGTGTTGAAGGGTCCGCCGGGAGGAAACTCCGGCGTCGGCGACGGTGGACGGGCTGGGAACGATGGGTGACCACCGGTGACGTCGAAGTGAGGTCAGCTTATGTGACCGGGGCCGGCGGAACTGCAGACTGTCGGTGGATGCCGACCACTCAAAAAAAATTGAATATTGTAAATTTTACAATTCAAAAATTTAAATGAAAGCCGATATTTAAATATAATCTGCAAAATAAATTAAAATGTCGACCGACCAAAAAATGAAACCCAAAACTATATGCGCAGTAAAAAATATTTATGCCGACCCTGGAATAAAATGCCAGTCGCCCAAAAAAAGAAATTTTTGCCAAAACTATTGAAAATTTTTGCCCAAAATAGCCAAAAAAAAAAATTATTTTTCTAAAAAAAATTTGCCTTTGAAGAGGACTGAGAGGGGAGATTTTTTCCTGCAGATGTGTACGGATAGTACAAAAAATGCAAACCCTAGATTGTACCTAAAAGGCTCCCGGTCGATATTACTCCGATTTTGGCAAATGAATAGGCGATCTATGGATTTTGAGGCCTTCTGGACGCAATGGAGAGGTCGGAGAGAGCCTGATGTGCACCAGAAATCAGCTTGGCTCTCGGGTAGAACCAACTAGCCTGCAACATAAAACTCCAAGCCTGCAAGAATCTTGCACTCCAACTTCCTGGATCAAGGGTTGATGTTTCAATGGACAAGCTCTAATACCATGTTGAGATTATGGATGCACAGCCCCTGAAGTTCTGAAATCTTCAATAAAGGACTTTAGCCACGAAAGATAATCAACCACAAAGGAAAGTGTTGCAACTATGGAATGCTAAATAAAAATTCTATATTGATATGATATGATGAAAATGATATGATTGATATGTTACAAATGAACAAGTTGCCTGATTATATAGGCAAGAGAGAAAACCTAAGATGCATGAGATGTTGCCAAGTGTTATAATCTAACAACATGTGACAACATGTGAACCCTATCTAGATGATTATTAAATGTTGAGATAAGTTCTATGTCATGTCCCCTTCTCAGTGACATCTCTCAGAGGAGGATTGGCCTATCACACGACCCTCGAGGCCGATGGACTGGATAGGGGTCACTTCGGAGCGTGGGCTTCCGCCAGCAGGATTGATCAGTTGTCTTTCTCTCGCTCGACGGAGGATATTTGCGCATTGCTATTTTTAGCGCTTCAAGCGTGTGGGACCACCGCTATTTTTAGCAGTTGGTCAGGCGGCATCAGGATTCACTTCGAGTCCTCAGCATCAGACGGATCAGTAATCGGGTTAGAAACAAGGGAGATATTAATATTTGATCGTATTGATTAAATATTAATTAATTAACGTTTATAATATAAAGTTATAATTTAATATTATAACTTAAGTGAATTCCTTGAGGGGTGCGCCATCATGAAAAAAGGGGCCAGTTTGATATTTTATTAATATTTAAATATTCAGTGGAGAACTATGGAGAATTGAAAATATTAAAATATGAATATTTCATTAAAACCCTATTTTCAAGGGAATCGCACTTTCCAGTGTATTTGAGGATTTTGCATTGGGATTTGTGCATTATGAGATTATTGAGTTTGATATTGATCAATTTTTGGTCTGAGCCTGAGACTTAGGGTTTCACGTTCGATTCCTTGGAGAACGAGCCATCTCCAGCGGAAAGCAATTCAGAGAGTGTGCAATATCACTTGATTTATTGCCTACAGAGGTTTTCTTATTCAGAGAAAACTACAGAGCTTCAGTAGATTCATCATCTTCAGTCTTTCTTCAGTTGTTTGGTATCAGAGATCATCTATTCTTCATGGCGCATCATCCACAGAGCCTTGGACATCATTTGTGAGGAGGCCGTACAAATTAAATCAGATTTCTGACAGGCCGTACCTTCTTGTCAGGCCGTACCTGTGCAGAAACTCGTGTTCACTCATATTGGGAAAAACGCCTACCATTCTTGCTCCACAGTTGCATCAAAATTGGCGCCCTCAGTGCTGGAGTTTATTGCATTCATCAGAAAGCAGGAGAAGGAGCATATTTATTTCTGCCGTACTGTTTTGTACCTTCAGCCGTACCAGGAAAAATCAGGTTCTTTTCATGATAAAAATTCATTGTTTACAATTGCAAGTATCAGATCATCTTGTATTGAGATCTTTTGAGTCAATAAATGATACGCCTTCTATCTAGCTTGTATTTTCCATATACATTGAAGATCTAGTATTTTTATTGAATTTATTTCATTTTTCTGGTAAAGCCGTACTATTCATTAATGCATTGAAAACATAAAAATTACAAAAAAATCACAAACTTCAGAAAAACGTCAGAAAACCTAAAAATATCAGTCAGAACAGTAACAGGGGGAAACCTAGGGTTTCTACATTCTAGAAGGAATCTTATCCCACAAACTAGGAAGGGAATATTATCCCATTTATTAAATGATTTATTAAAAATGCAACCTAGGACTAAATGAAAATATGACCTAAGTTAACTTATGCTAGTGTAATAATTAATTTAATTATACTAACATCTCACCAATACAATTATTGATGGCAGGTCAGGCATGAATGTACTTTCAAAAGACACTTGGAGAAGTCTCGGCAAGTCAACCATTTGGCCGCCAACTTTCCAACTAATGGGTGCAAATCGACAAGGTATTAAGGTACTTGGAGTTTTAATGGGACAAAAGGTAATTATTGGAACTCAAATATTTTTGTTGAACTTTGTGGTCATTTCATTAAGGAAGAAAGCGTGCGATGCATCGTTAGGTCGGGCTTGGCTAGTGGCAACCAAAGCCGATCACAACTGGGAAAAGAATACAATATCCATCGAGAATAAGGGTCAAAAGTATATAACTGGTTTGAAAAACCAAGCAGTCAGTGAGGAAGCACCCTCCTCGGATTCATCAAATTCAAATTCTACAGAACAATGGATGGAGAGTCAAGGTCCGATGGAACCAAACAATGAAGGAATTTTGGAGTTACAATCATGTTTGGACGATGAAACAAATTCTCTTCGTAGCCTATTTTACTGGCAAATGGAAGACTATGAGGTATTTCCATCGACTTGTAATTGTCTTGAAGTTGTGACTCTCAATGAAGAGCAACTAATGAAAAATGATATTGAAAAGTTGGAGAATTTATGTTTGCGAAATGCGGTCCATGGTTGGCAAAAGACGACAGTTGCAACGGAGATATTTGACTTTTTAGAAGAAAGCAAAATAACGGACGATACGTCTCAAAGTACTGAGAGAAAAATATTTAACATGGAGCGTACAAATATGGGTCAATTCAAATCAACTTCACAAAAAGATTACAGAAAAAGAAAAACAAAAATAGAAAATAAAGAAACAATGGAAAGGAAGAGGCAAAAATATTATTCCACAATTGAAGGAGAAAATATTAAAATGATTCTGACAACAATTATAAGACGGACAAATAAAAGGTCAAAATCGAGAAAATTAAAAATATCGCCAATTAAAAAAATTGAAGCAAGGAAATTAAAAAATATTAAAAGAAAGGTACTATACAACCAGAATATAAAGTACACCATACAGCTGTTTCAAAACGCATGAAAGCAAGTGTGCACAGTACGAAGAGCAAGAAGTATGAACAAACAAGAGACAGGAAAGGCCATACGAACAAAGACACAGGGAACCCCGTACGGACAAGACACAACAAGCAATAAAGAACAAAAATAGACTGAAGGCAAGGGCACCATATGAAGGAGAAGGAGCAACATGTACGGCAGATATAGCACCAGCGTGGAGCAAAGACCGTACGGTATAATCCAAAACACATAGTACGACGACGGCACATATTAATTCCTTGCACCATATGGAAGACATCGGGGTCGATTGGGAGAAAAGACGTATGGCATAAATATTCCAATACAGAGGGGAAACCGTGTCACACGGTACGGAGGTCTTGAAACATACAAAGGGAGAATTGTTGTGCAATAGGGCAGCAACACAAATTTATAGTACGACATATCCCAGGCACAATACGGAGTATGTTGGAATAAATTTGTCATTGATGTCAAGGTTGAGCTATGTGCCTATGTGCTTGAGCTGCTTGACCTACTTGACCTGCTTGACCTGCTTGACCTACTTGTCTGCTCGCTTCAGCTACTTGAGTGTCTGCATTAGCAGCTTACCTCCTTTCTTGTCAACATGACTTATGCCAAATCAGCTTCTATGTCAACATTTTTGTCAAGTTGAAAGTCATATTTTATGGCTATCAGTAAATATTATTATATGTCGAAAGAGGAGTTGGCTTTGTTTGTTGTCTTCTTTGAAAAAGATAAACGAACAATATAAGGTGTATCGTGGGTAAGGTAGTTTGTTGCTGCTTATGTGAAGACATTTTTTATTGGAGGCTTATTTTATGAGCTATAATGTTAATTTGAGATCCTTTATACAATTCGCCGCCCTTGCAATATTAGACTTCAATATCGAGCTTTTGAAATAATGAATTTGAGGCAGCTTAGTTTTGTGTGGCAATTTGTGATGTCCCTTATTTTTTATACGCCCAAAAAGAGGAATTAGTCTAATTAATTAAATATTAAAATTATCTTTATTATCTTAGAAGACATTTTAATTATTTAATTAATTAATTAATTAATATTTATGGCTATATGAAATGTTATGATATTGGAATTTAAGCTTTATAGGCCATTTATATTTAAATAATTCAATTACAACAACTGAATGTGGAGGGCGAAGATTAAAAGGAGTATTGGCGGAAGGGTTCGGCATGATGGAGATGGAATATTGAATATGTTATGATCTAACTTTGGGATTCTGGGAACGGAAACTCTCAGCATCCGTGTGCCATGTCTGGACGGAAACCCAAGCATGGTTGATCGGAGGAAATCTGGTCTTGGAAACTCATGACGGAGAGTTCTGTGCAAATCAATAATGGAGGCGGCATTCATGGATATGAATATTTTCCTTGCGATTGAAGATTGGTATATATTTCCTGGGCGTATATGTAATGATTAGTATTTTCATTGTTCGCGCTGGCATCAGTTATTTATTCGTTCCTTTTATATTCTGGACAAGTTCATTGTTATCTAAAGAGCACGGGAAACGTGACTTGCTACTGTTTCGATATTCTTATTCATATCGGGTGATCATCTTGCTTAAACGGAATTATATTATTAGCGCTGGTGATATCGAAATTTCACATAGGCTTCATTGAATACTTCCATGCGCTGGAGAATATCTTAGCCGTTGTGAGAGTCATGCATGTTGGCTGCCGGACATGAAATGAGGACAAATTAAGACGTGGTATATTTATCACATTATATCATTAACGGGCTCACAGTGGAAAATCATGTTGTGTATGACATCAATCGATGCTCTATTTGTTGGTCCAAGTTTTTATTATCGGGTATATTTACAATTGATATTCACGTGTTTTCCCCTTGTCACTGTTTATATGATATTCGCTGAGCCTTGTGTCTGATGCTGAATGGAAAGAAGTTATTATTGTGGACCTGCGGCTAAGAGTGGAATATTGCTAGGTATGATCCACCGGGTTAGTGAATCACGATTGAAGAACAGAGTAATCCCTGCCTCATGAATGGCGCCCGTATAATGGAAGGTGCAACATTTAATCCTATATTCAATGTGCATTCTGGAACTCTCGGGTATGTTGTAATTCTATTGCAGTGTCAAATGAATCAAGAATTTAGATTACATTGCTGGATTTGTTATGCTCAAGAAGTATGCCTGGCATGTTTAGTCTTGTAGATTGCAGTAAACTATGTAATTAGTTATGCCTCGATTAACATTTGAGCATTATTTATCCATCTAGGTTCATTCACAATCATCTGTAAGGCAATCTGGTTGATCACAATAGACTGTGTTGATCCTTTGAAATATTTGTGTGGTCTGCAACATAAACTCCTGTATTAACTGAGAATTGTAATGCTCCTTAATTGTTCAATTGAATTGTTTGTGCTTAAGCAATTCAAACTCTGAAAATATATACTGCTCCAATACACAAATCAGAACTATAAATCGGTGTGAAAACATTGGGAACAACAGGCAAATTGAGGATATTAATATAAACCCGAGAAGGGGTCATTACACAACTATTGTTGAAAAGTCTTATTTGTCTGTTGGCCTGTTTCAAGGCTACCTGGCAGCGCTTTATGAAGACAGTTTTTTTTGGTAGATTTAATTTTTGCAAAGACGTGCTCTGCGGTGCCAACTTTATTCACTTGTGTCAGCTTCTTTTTATTATTTGAATTCATAATACATGGTGGCTAAATAATATTAGATTCTCTATTATGGGAGATAGCTTGTGAAGTGAAACATCCTCAGAAATTTATTTTTGTTGGCATTATCTTCGGTCAATGCAGGGGTGGCTCTGGCAGCGTCGTTTTTTTTCTTATGCTGGGCGACTGAATTAACTCTAGTTGAAGTCGTGTATTTTAATGATGATGGCGACCAGTATTATTTGCTTCTTTGTCAGACGGCTCCAAGCAATCTGATGAATGTTATCGTGGCACCTATTATGAAGTTGTTTTTTTGATGCTCAGATATTAAGGATTGTGAAGTGGCGGCTAAGATACTGGGCGGCTCATTTATTTTTCTGAGATTTTATGTAGCGATGGATTGAATTGAAGTTTTCTCGTCTGTCATAGTATTTATATTTTGCTATCTCTAAAAGGCTCTTGTGTTCTGTTAGAAGCGTCTTAATTTAACGATTATGAATCTTTATTCATGAGGTCGAACTTTGTAATGGTGATGTTGTGAATCTATTAATGTGGTAGTGAATAAAAAAGAGCCACTATGAGCTCTTTGAGATGCTTGAGTCTATGGACGTATTTTTTTTAAAAGGGAGACCATCGATATCCTCTAACAGGTATATCAGACAAAGGTGTGATGTTTTTTTTTAATGGTGCCATCTTTTTATCTTGAAGGTGTCGTATAAACATCTTTAAAAGGGTTTCAGGCTGAGTCTCTTGGTTGAGGTGGTAAGAAAAGTACAAGTAAATGCATTTGAAGTGAGAGTCGTAGCACGGGTTGTTACTAGTGATTGTGAGACATTTTCATGGAGTGATCTTCATATTCTGAGAAGCTTTCAATTCAATCTTTAATGCAAAATCTTATGTTTTGTTGTCTCTGATATCTTTTGTGCATTTGAAGTGAGTGAAATTGTCCTGTTACAATATGGTGCTCTATCTTGCATTGGTTATGTGAAGTTATTCAAATAAGTGGTAGTTGGTTCTATGTGTTTTGAATGGAAAAGTGTTAAGGTTCGATTGCAGTTTGAGTTTTCTTAACAAAGTTATTTCAGAGCTTGAAAAGTCGAGAGCTTTATGTGTTGAGACAGTCTATTGTGGAGTTGATGTGTTATCAGAAATTTTATGAGTATGATATGCTTTCAAGGGTGTTGTGAATCAGAAATTGATTTTGGAAACAGTGTATGTTTGAGAGCCTCACAGTTCTTGTGAAGGCATTGCTAAAATCAGTTGTTTGCATATTTGTTTATAAAGACTGGAGTTGGTCCTTCAGCCATTGGAGTTGGTGCTTCGAAGGAGAGTTGGTGCTCACTAAATATAGTCTAGAGTTGGTGCTTCAGCCACTGGAGTTGGTGCTTCGGTGTATTGGGAGTTGGTGCTTCGAAGGAGAGTTGGTGCTCTCGGTGGGTTGGTGCTCACTATATGTAACAGGGTTGGTGCCCTTTGGAGATAAATAAAAGCAATATTTTGCCGTAGTTTTTTACCCGAAAGGGTTTTCCACGTAATCCTGGCGTTTATCTTGCATATGGTGTTTTTTGTTGTTGTTTAATGTTCTGATTTCTAATTTAGATGGTATATGAGGTTTAAAGTTTTAAAAGGTCTCAAATACTGATTCAACCCCCTCCCCCCTTTCAATATTTGTTGTGCGATCTTCAATTGGTATCAAAGCCGGTACCTTCTGCAAAAGCTTAAAAGCTTGAAGGTTGTTTATGTGTGGTCACAAAATGAATGCTCTAGAAGGACTAGCAACGAATAGGGCTCCTCTATTTGATGGTATTAATTATGCTTTTTGGTGTGTTAGAATGAGAGCATACTTGATGTCTTTGGGATTTGATGTTTGGAACAGCATTGTATCTAGTTACACACCTCCGCAGAATCCTCCATCTACTGCTAATAAAAAGAGAGCTTTTGAATGCAACCCAAAGGCCATAAATGCAATCTTGTGTGGATTGTTAGAAACTGAATTTGTAAAAGTCATGCACACACACTGCTCAAGCTATGTGGGATAAGCTCAAGAATGCATATGAAGGAGATGAAAAAGTGAAAAAGGCCAAGCTTCAGACTCACCAGATGCAATTTGAAAGTCTGAAAATGAAAGAGGAAAAGAATATAGCTTATGAATAGCTGTTTCTGGATTCGATTGTGTAAGCTTTTTTGAATCAACGTTTCGAATCACACTCCGTGATCCATCATCAGGATAAAGAGCTCAAGGAGTGTGATTCGAAACGTTGATTCTTGAGCTCTCTATCCTGATGATGGATCACGGAGTGTGATTCGAAACGTTGATCCTTGAGCTCTCTATCCTGATGATGGATCACGGAGTGTGATTCGAAACGTTGATTCAAAAAAGCTTACACAATCGAATCCAGAAACAGCTATTCATACTCTTATGGATTGTGGAAATCTAATTACTTTGAAGAATATAGCTGCTTATTTTCTAACGGTAGATGAAGTTGTGAACTCTCTTAAGGGTCTTGGTGAAAAGATTGAAGATAGTGTTGTTATTCAAAAAATCTTAAGGTCTTTACCTTTAAGATTTGATTCAAAGATTTCTGCTATAGAAGAGATGGCTGATCTTGATCAAATGTCTATTAATAAGCTTCATGGTATTTTGAAATCCTATGAGATGAGAACGAATACTAAATCTTCATCAAAGAAAGAGACAGTTTTCAAAGCATCATAGAAACATAAACAAAAGGAACAAGTATCAACTAACAGTTCGGATGATAATTCTGATTCAAAAGAAGCATATTCTATGTGAAAGTTGAAGAAGGGTTCGGGTAAATACAAAGGCAAGTTGTCTTTTAAATGCTTCAAATGTGGTAAAAAAGGACACTATGCAACAAAATGCCCCTACGAGAAAAATGAGGACAGCGAGTGTGAGAAGAAGTCTAAACATTCCAATGAGTATAAAGGTAAGAAGAATAAGCATAAGAAATCTGCTAAAAGTTTTTGTTCAAATGATTATAATAGTTCATCAAAAATTAGTGATATGTCTTCAGCAAAAGAAATTTTGTTTATGGCTGAAGAAGTAAATTCACCTGAAAATGAAGATGAAGACTTGGATGATGAGCAATATGATGAAGAAGCTGAAGTTGATTTTGAAGCAGAACTAATTAGTGATTTAAGTGAAATTAAGAAACTTAGGAAGAAAAATCAGAACTTGAAGTTGCTGCTACAAGAAGATGTTGATGCAAAAACGAAGATATCTCAAGCACTTGAGGAAGTTGAGAAGAGATGGTTGATCTGAAAAATCAGAATAAAGAAGCTGAAAATCTGATCGTTAACTTGAAGGTTCAGGTTGAAGAGGAAAAGAAAATTGAGGAAGAAATCAGAAATCAGTTAAAGATTAAAGAAGAGAATGTAGAGAGACTTGAAGCTGAGGTTGTTTCTCTTAGAAACTTATGCAAATCATCTACACTGCTGAGTAATGAGAAGATAGACCACAAAAACTCCATGTCGTTGGGTAAGATTATTGGTTCACAAAAATCTTTAGCTGATAAGTGAGGAGTTGGGTTTGAAAATGGTCAATGTTCCAAGTCTGAAAATGGAGAACAGCAAAAGAGTTGCACTGATTGCTCAATGCATACGCATTCAAAATTCAGAAATAACAGTTCCAAAAGATCTCTTTATTCAAGACAAAATCATACGACCAAGTTCAATTATTCTTTCTTTTATGGATATTGTTTTTCTTGCAATTGCTTTGGTCACAAGGCTGCAAATTGTAGAGTTTATTCAAGCAATAATTTCAGACATGTGAATAAGATGCTCCTCAGATGAATTACAATGTTGTTTGTTACAAATGCAATAACTTTGGTCATACTGCAATGAAGTGTGGAAGCAATCTTGCAGATTTTTCAAAGCAAAACAAGAAGGTTGAAAAAGCAAACGAGGTTAAGATGGTATGGAGGAAAAAGATTAAAGTTGAAAAGGTTGAATCTAGTTGAGCTGCTACTAGTGATCATGGACTTGATGATTTCAGAAGAAAGAAGTCAAAAATGACTTCACCCCATTCCCGAAAAGGTGTTTGGACTCAAGCTGAGCATTCATTGATAAATCTTTTCAGCCCTGTTTCAATTATGTAAGTTGGTTCAGTTATGCAGATTATTATTCTTATGTTTTGGTTTTCTGGAAATGGGTTTTGGTGTGAGCTATTGAGTACCTTTTAGCTTGTAAAGCTGCTGATTATTCATCAGATTATCATTACTCATTTAAGATGGGTTTCAGATTTAATATCATATGATCAGATTTGCTCTTTATGCCATGACCTTGGTTTTAGTTTGTCATTGATGTCAAAGGGGGAGAAATAAGTCAGGGGGAGCAGCTTTTTGTTTCATATCAGCAGATTGTTTTCAATATTGGTTTCAGAACAGTACTGTTTTCATGAGGTGTTGAAAGGTGCAGTTTTGGTTGTAGTCTCGGTTGGTTGCCATCAATGACAAAGGGGGAGATTGTTGGAATAAGTTTGTCATTGATGTCAAGGTTGAGTTGTGTGCTTATGTGCTTGACCTGCTTGAGTTGTTTGTCTGCTCGCTTCAGCTGCCTGCGTGTCTACATCAGCAGCTTACCTCCTTTCTTGTCAACATGACTTATGCCAAATCAGCTTCTATGTCAGCATTTTTGCCAAGTTGAAAGTCATATATTTTATGGCTATCAGTAAATATTATTATATGTTGAAAGAGGAGTTGGCTTTGTTTATTATCTTCTTTGAAAAAGATGAACGAACAATATAAGGTGTATCGTGGCTAAGGTAGTTTGTCGCTGCTTATGTGAAGACGTTTTTTATTGGAGGCTTATTTTATGAGCTATAATATTAATTTGAGATCCTTTATACATTCCACCGCCCTTGCAGTATTAGACTTCAATATCGAGCTTTTGAAATAATGAATTTGAAGCGGCTTAGTTTTGTGTGGCGACTATTGTTGAAAAGTCTTATTTGTCTATCGACCTATTTCAAGGCTACCTGGCAGCACTTTATGAAGGCAGTTTTTTTTTGGTAGATTTAATTTTTTCAGAGACGTGTTCTGGGATGCCGACTTTATTCACTTGTGTCAGCTTCTTTTTATTATTTGCATTTAGAATACATGGTGGCTAGATAATATTAGATTCTCTATTATGGGCGATGGCTTGTGAAGTGAAACGTCTTCAGAAATTTATTTCTGTTGGCATTATCTTCGGTCAATGCACGGCTCTGGCAGCGTCGTTTTTTTTCTTATGCTGGGCGAATGAATTAACTCTAGTTGAAGTCGTGTATTTTAATGATGATGGCGACCAGTATTATTTGCTTCTTTATGAGACGGCTCCTAGCAATCTGATGAATGTTATCGTGGCACCTATTATGAAGTTGTTTTTTTGATGCTCAGATATTAAGGATTGTGAAGTGGCAGCTAAGATGCTGGGTGGCTCATTTATTTTTCTGAGATTTTATGTAGCAATGGATTGAATTGAAGTTTTCTCGTCTGTCGTAGTATTTGTATTTTGCTATCTCCGGAAGGCTCTTGTGTTCTGTTAGAAGCGTCTTAATTTAACGATTATGAAGCTTTATTCATGAAGTCAAGCTTCGTAATGGTGATGCTATGAATCTGTTGATGCGGTAATGGATAAAAAAGAGCCACTATGAGCTCTTCGAGATGCTTGAGTCAATGGACATATTTTTTTAAAAGGGAGACCATCAATATCCTCTAACAGATATATCAGGCAGAGATGTGAGTCATTTTTTTAATGGTGCCATGTTTTTATCTGTGAAGGTGCCTTATAAACATCTTTAAAAGGGTTTTGGGTTGAGTCTCTTGGTTGAGGTGGTAAGAAAAGTACAAGTAAATGCATTTGAAGTGGGAGTCGTAGCCTGGGTTGTTACTGCTGATTGTCGGACATTTTCATGGAGTGATCTTCATATTCCGAGAAGCTTTCAGTTCAGTCTTTAATGCAAAATCTTATGTTTTGTCATCTCTGATATCTTTTGTGCATTTTAAGTCAGTGAAGTTGTGATGTTACAATATGGTGCTCTATCTTGCATTGGTTATGTGAAGTTATTCAAATAAGTGGTAGCTGATTCTATGTGTTTTGAATGGAAAAGTGTTAAGGTTCAATTGCAGTTTGAGTTTTCTAAACAAAGTTATTTCAGAGCTTGAAAAGTCAAGAGCTTTATGTGTTAAGACATCCTATTGTGGAGTTGATGTGTTATCAGAAATATTTTGAGTATGATATGCTTTCAAGGGTATTGTGAATCAGAAATTGATTTTGGACAAAGTGTATGTTTGAGAGCCTCACAGTGCTTGTGAAGGCATTCCTTAAAACCAGTGGTTTGCAGATTTGTTTACAAAGATTGGGGTTGGTGCTTCAGCCACTGGAGTTGGTGCTTTGGTGATTTCGGAGTTGGCGCTTTGAAGGAGGGTTGGTGCTCTCGGTGAGTTGGTGCTCACTAAATATAGTCTAGAGTTGGTGCTTCATCCACTGGAGTTGGTGCTTTGGTGTATTGAGAGTTGGTGCTTCGAAGGAGAGTTGGTGCCCTCAGTGGGTTGGTGCTCACTATATGTAACAGGGTTGGTGCCCTTTGGAGATAAATAAAAGCAATATTTTGCCATGGTTTTTTACTCGAAAGGGTTTTCTACGTAATCCTAGTGTTTATCTTGCATATGGTGTTTTATGTTATTGTTTAATGTTCTGATTTCTGATTTATATGGTATATGAGGTTTAAAGTTTTAAAAGGTATCAAATACTAATTCACCCCCCCTCTCAGTATTTGTTGTGCGATCTTCAAATTATGCACAGCCAGCATAGTAAAACTTCATATGGACAAGACACACGGACGATCATAAAGTCTAAGACCAAAGCAGTACAGTGGCAGACATACGAAGGGCAAACAATACAGAGAGGAGTCAAGTTGCACAAAGTTGGAAACGTATGGCATAAAGAAGACACCGTACGGCAAAAAGGAACTTACACTGTAGGACGAGTGAATCCTTCGATAGTACAGCAAGTGAGCATAGCATGATGAGTGAGCTCTTACACGGTACGGTGGAGGATTTATTGCATACATAACATAGTACAGCCAACACAATCTCAATCTCCCGTAAGGCGCACATTCAATAAATTGGTTCGCCGAACAAGAATTAAACTAATTGTACGAATCAATCCAGAATTCAAAGGTGTACGATTGACAAAGATTAACTATACCGTACCATTCATCAAGTCTTTAAACAATGAAAAATCTCTATTTTTTGGCTCTATCAACATTCTTTTTTGCCTCATAAAAAATCATGAAAATGAGGTGCATCATGTAGTTCTATGTGATTTTGAAGGTCTTAAATTGAGCTTGGCCATGGGGGCTCTACCCCCAGACCCCACGAGGGGTCCTGCCTCTTGACGTTGTTGGGGGTGTTGCCCCTAGACCCCATCACATTCATTTGCATTGCCCAATACACTTCAAGTCTGAGTTTGCAAAATACACTCCCAAGTTTGTCTACAAGTCATTGTCTACAGTCTCATCATCAATTTGGCAAGTCTTCCCTAATGTTACTCGATGCTTACTTGTTGTCTGGAAGACAACTTTTTTCTTTTGGGAGCGATGATGTAGTCAGTGTACAATGTCTATTATTATGTTTCGATAATATTGATTAGCCGACTATGTATTAATTGGTTATCAATTGTGGGTAGTTATAAGCATCAATTGGTTGACGGTTTTGTTCTTCTTGGCAATTGTTGGGTCCTTTAAATACATTATGTATCATCAAGGAGAGTAGTATGATCTAGTCGGATCAACTCCAAACCTTAGCTAACCATCTCTGGTCTTCTTTTGTAATAATTTCATGAGTGAATAAATATATATATATAGACTGCAGTAATCGATTGGGTATTCGTCCCCCTATAAACTACAATGCACCTGGTAAACTATTTTCACGTGACCGGTGACACTAGCGCGACACACCCTCTAATACCACCGGGACGATGGGGAGACTAGACCTCTTGCCTACAACAAGATGCCTTAGCCAATCGAGCTAGGCCCACCACCTTGAATAAAGATATATTTTACACATGCATTGTCATCTCTATTATTAATTCATGTATTTAATTTACCAGATAGAGCAGCAAACACTTTCTGCCTCATTAAGGAGTGTTTACAAGGAAGTTGCATAAACAAATGAATACATTAACATATAGCAAAGATGAACAAACTCTTCAAATGCAAATTTGACTATAATTTCCAAACTCACTAGGAAATTGCCCAACTCAGGAGCCAAATGTGTCTAGCAAGTAACTCACCCAAAACTTGATAGGCAAGTTTATGGTCAGTAGTCATCTAGTTACTCCCTAGATACTCTCAAGTACCTGTAAGCCCATAGCAAGAACTCACCCAACGTGTCAAAAAGATAGCCACAACTTGAAAATTGTTTTCTTCCACTCATTTTGTCATTTTTCCATTGATTTCATGATTTATGTATCAGTTTAATACGCCAACTTTTAGTTCAGTCCAATGTCTGAGCCTAAATTTTGAGCTGCCAAGTTTTTGTTGTCATGTCCCCTTTTGGAAATAGCACCAAGGAGAAAACCTCTAGCCTATCCCCATTTCCCATAGGTCAAAGGGCAAAGCAAGGGAAATAATTTCTAATATTACTTTAACCCGGGCCCTATAATTTATATTTAAAGGGCAACTTATTACAATATTATTTTATTTAATTAAAAGTGTTTTTAAACACTTAATTATAAAAAATATTTTTAAATACTTTGGAGGGAAATTATTAATCAAGGGCCCAATTTGAAATAATATAAAAGGCCTAGCCTGATTTTGTATCAAGCTTTCATTTGGATTTTTTATTCACTTTTCAGATTGAGCATTGTGTTCATTCTATCCATCAAAGGACAAAAAACCTTGGCCGTTTGGAGTTCTTGGAGAGCGAAAACCCTCCTGGATTCCATTTGTGGATTCAAGGACAAAAGCCCTCTTATCCATTAGCCATCCGGTGGTCACAATTGTGCTGATTTATTGAAGATTCATTGAGGAATTGAAGTCATTTTCAGTTCCTACAATGCTGCTACAGTGTCGCTACAGTGTCAAAAGGTTTGCACACTTCATCTATTGCTGATTTTCAGAGGTTACGTGCACATTTCATAGTTGATCACCTAATATTTGTTGCTGATTCTGGAGCACCAGCATTTAGGAAGGTTCCATATTAATTTTTGGCAATTTTGGGGAGATGTACCACATCAGTATTTGCTGATATCATTCATATTTGGGGGAGAACGCCATTTAGAGGGTTTGTGGTTGCTGGCCAACATCATTTAATATTGTAACCTTGCTGATCTGAAGTGTTATACAGTGTACCATCCTACAACAGACTGAAGAGGAGTTCTACACTTTTCAGGGGCAATTTGTCATTGTTTATTGCTGTGATCTGCATTTTTAGTCACCATTTGAGGTGCAACACTTGGAGGACAGGTCATTGCATGTTTCCAGCCCTAGTCGCAGCCATACAATGACGTTTATTACCGTTTTGGAGGGTTGCAGCTTGATCATCAACTGTACAGGCTTATGCGAGTTGATTCATGGCATTTTATGGTCTGAAATTTGATGTTTATATTGCCATTTGGTCACATCAGCAATTGTAATTTGCCCAGCAGTAGAGATCTGGAATAAAAATCAGTTTGGGGTTTCATTTTGATGTTGTGATCACTGTCATAGGTATTTCGATCTCAGATCTGATCATAATTGTTATTCTAGGGCTTATACTGTTGCACATTCATAGATCTGGAAGCACAATTGATGAAATTGAGCATCTACATGATTGATTTCCTGTTTGAGATGCAAGTGAGGGTTTATATTAGTACATAACGGTTTAGCTCATGAGTTTCCAGTCACTTGTTTCAGTTTTCTGTTTGCTGTTATAGTTTTTGCTTGGTTTCAGATTTTTGAAAAAAATACAAAAAATTCAGAAAATTATAAAAATCTAAAAAGAGGACAACATATTTGCCAAGTCCCAAGTTTTGAAACTATGAATTTCACAATAAATTGGACTATTTTGGTCCTCTTTCTGATATATAATGTTAGACTTTAACCACCTAAGCTATTCAGCTATTCGAACCAAAAACATTCTAGATCAATCCATGCCCTCATACTTTTTGTACTACCCTACATCTCATTACATCATTTCAAGAAGGAAACTGCAGAAGAAATAAAGAAATATAAATGACCTTAGATGCCAAGCATCGTTGGTCAAACCCTATGTTCATAAACTTTGGGACTATAGATTTAATTAGCCTTCACTGCAACATAAACAGCTAAATCACATGATATAGCAATACAAAATCAGATCAGTTGTCAAAAACGGCATCATATAACAACAACAAAAAATGTTATAGCATCCACCTTTCAAGATACAAACTGTCATCTAGCCAATGATATTATTCAAATGACTTACAATTCCACATCTACATGAAATAACTCGTAGAGAGCTGAACCACCCTCTTTGAGTACCCATAATCCATCAGAAGATAACCTCATATCAATAACTTTGCCCTGTCAAAATAAGCAAGTCCATCAAAAGAAGTCCATAGACTGAACCAAATGTTGTGGAAATTAGACATAAAATGGCAAGTAAGCCACACAAAATAGTTGACTCTTTTATCAACCTTCAGAAAACCTATTTTATTTTACATCTTAAATATAAGATGTGGGAGCATACCAGGAGAGAAAATTAAAATCTTGAAAGATGCAACACAACTAAAGATAAAAGCTCAAGAATTTCCATCACCTGCTCCAAAGGTATACTCCGTTGCTGCACAGACTGACCACTTCGGCCCCCAGTATCACTAGAAAAAAGATTCAACTTGCATAGAACAATTTTCTCTAAATTGGCTTCCTTCAGAAATGTTAGAAGCCACTGGTTAGAACAGAAATTAATGTTCTCAAATGTTTATAGATGTCCAGAACATCCTAAATATGACAAAGACTTTGGAAATATCTAACAGCCATGTAAACAAAACAGAAGACATTGAAGAAATGTTTGAAGTAAACTTCTTTTATTGCTGCAGTACATCAAAGAAAGCTTAATACAGTCCATACATCATAAAGATGACATCAGTGGTTCTGAAAAAAAAATTGATTTCTAGTTATAAGTACAGAAAAAAATCATTTGTGATCAGATTAGCAAATAAGAGAAGGTAAAAAGCTCTGCTGAAAGACAACCATTCAGAAGTATAACCTTTGAAGATATTTATTCTATCCTTTATCTAGATCACAATTAAAATATAATCTTTGAAGATATTTATTCTATCCTTTATCTAGATCTCAATTAGAAGGTATGACATACCGATAAGCTTTTGTATAGAACTAACACTGATACAGTTGTTCCATTAGCATCTTTCTCCCCAACACATAGCATACTTGGTCCAAAACCTGTAACAGAAATAACATAAAACTGCCTCAAAAAATTAAATCATCCATAAGAAGTTCTCAACCCAGCCAAAATTACCGTGTTCTTTCAGACAAGGTATGTTAATTTGGTGACATTTAGGCTTCCTTATATCCTTCCCAAGAAAACTAAAACAAAGACATTTCAATAAAGAATGTTTGATACAAAAGACAAGCTCAAATTTTTGGTAGAGACAAATTTAAAGTATCATCACATGGGTTTAGAGCAGTGTGATGAAACTCAGCAAATCTCAGCTAAGGACTCACAAATTCAATTCCAAGTTAAGCTTGTTGTCTGTACCCAAAATTCACAGACTTGGCCAATTCTTACAACTAAGACTCATAAGTTTCAAGAAACACACAAGCCTTGACTATCAGACTCAGCCACTGAGTCTCAAGAACACAGAAAATCAACTTGAAATTTTCAAGAAAAAAAATATCAATGAAATAACATTTTTTCTTATTGCTTAAAATGAATCTTAATTTTGGCTAAATATAAAGTGGAAACTTCTAAAACAATATTAAATCGGTATTTACCCAGGTAACCCCTTTGATAGTCAACTCTCAATTGCCAATTAATGACAATGAGTAATGTCCACCCTGAAGACAAGCTCTGATTGTAGAGTAATGATGACCTACAACCTTGTAAAAATTGTCATTGTGAATAAATCCTAGCAGCAAGACCACAGGAAGACACATTGACTATTGTTCTTACCAATTCCTTTCTCAAGCAAGCTGTCAAAGGATAAGAGATAATCCCAAGAAGCTTTATATGGTCCAAAGGACTACCTTTGGCGTCTTGGAACTCTGCACTCTTGCAAGGAAGATAGTAGGTATATGCATCCCAAATATTAGAGCCAAGGTGCAATCCTCATAGGACAATGGATAGTAAGGGTAGTCGATGGAGATGGTCCATGTCAGATGTACAAGTACCAGGATACTTTGGGTGCAATTGCAAGCCAAAATTAGCTATCTATTTAGCCATCCTCTCCATGTGAGTCCTATTTAATAGGAAACCTTTATTGTTAGAGAAATTAACACTAAAATATATGATATGATCGATTTCCTTTGATTTCATTTGGAAGATAAGATGCAAGGCAACCATTTATCACGATTGTTTTATACTCATCTTAGGAAGCTGAAAATTGAGATTTAGCTCTACACTTTAAAGCCAAAATTACTTGAGATTAAAGAGGCAAATTCTTTGTCGCTTGGGGTCAAAGGTTGAAATGTTAACCTTTATAGCCTTTAAAGGGCAAGATTTTCATATGATTTTGTGGAACAACAGATGTAAGTCTCATGTTATTTGGTGTAATAGAACATGAAATTCTTTGAAACAGTCCAGGAGTAACATGAGGAAGGCAGTACATAACATTCCAAAACCACATAATAAATCAAGCATCTGAAACTAGAAGGCTCCCAAGTCTCAAGTTCTTACCAGAAACAAAGCCTTCAAATGCTTAGTTTATTAAGTATGCATCTCTAGTACAAAAACGACAATGTACAGAGACATAAGACTTGATGAAAGAAAACAATTACCAATGTCCCCATTTTAAGGGGAACAAAGCCTACAATTCTAATATTCCTGAGGCATATGATGACCAGTCTCAATGTGCCATTGACCAAAGGAAACCATTAGGGAGCTTGAAGGCCACATGATCAATTGTAATGAAATTAATAACTAACATACCATTCTACTTTATATCTGATGACCATATCACAATCTTTGAATCCCATGTGCAACCATAAGAGATGCAACTCGGTCACAATGATTGTCTTAGAATTCTCCATAGAGCATTTTGATAAATTAGATGCAACTGTAAGGTATGAAACATGATGGCAGCCCTTAGACTGCTAGTGTCAACTTTTGCTTGCTGAGCCTTTCATACAATGTGGTTTCATAAAATATATGAATAAGAACACAAAGAAAAACTCTTTTTTTGAAGAGACATTTATTTTGTGAATTAAACTAACTAGGACTGTTCATTGCTCTAAAAATCTCCATTACTCATTACAGAACAAAGCAATTGACATAAAACTTCAAAATGTGTACCTTATGCAGTTCTCTTTCTTATTCGATCTATCAATTGTAGTTTACAAAAGTGAGTAGATATTGCAAAAGATAGTGTACCTGACAAGTCAGAAGAGCCTAAACAGTGACTGAAAATTCTTGATCGATTAACCAGATCCCATATGCGTAGATTTCCATCATCATGAAGAGCAAACAGCAACATTTTTCCATGTGATTCTGATGTCACTAAACTCCTAATCATACCAAGAGTCTTTCCCCTTCACAAATGCATTGAAAAAAAACAAAATTATTACCTACCACACCTGAAAAAAAAGAAGAATTTAAGGCCTCTATGGTGTGCTTACTGCATCAGTACAGAATCATTTGATTACATTAAACAAAACTATTGATTGTAATTAAAAGAAGGCCTAAAAACCTGGAAACGAGATCACTACTACTTTGCAAGGCTATCCTTCACAATTGCTGTGGAAGGCCAAAAATAATAAACTAAATAACTGATAGATAAATCTTCCATGCATGATTTTTCCAGATGTGCTGAATTCATAGCCCACCAATAACAAAAAAATTAATCAAGCCTTGACACCTGCATCTTTACAGCCTTCTTAACTTGTCATTTAGCTATTTTTATGTTACATCCCTTTTGTCTTGAACCAGATTATGACAATGAAATTATGGTCGTTATGTTAGTTGTGATTAACTACCTTTCATGAGAATGTGAAATTGGGAAAGAATTTTAAATTAATTGGTTATAACTGTAATTATGGATGATTTCCTTATATATGTTCATAGTGACAGTGTTGAAGAGTTTTTATTTTATTAATGATATCAAGATCGGTCTAACCCTATTCCTTTGTCAAGTGGTTGCAGGATCATCAACACCCAAGGGAAAGGGAAATATCATCAAGGAGAGGTTGTAGTCTATGAAGGATCAAATTATCATCAAGCCACGAGTTGGTATAAGATAGCTATATTGAAATCGTAACCTTGGTCGAATATCTCACTTAATTACATAATTACCAAAACGAGTCAATTTAAGTTGTGCATCATCGTATTTCTTAAAAAGTTTTATAATTAAACTTATGTGCACTTTGGGAGTTATTAATATAAAATAATTAAGTTAAAAATAAAGACAACACCTTAGCCGATGGATAAATATTAAGGTGAAAAT
Organism: Sequoia sempervirens; assembly: GCA_007258455.2. Taxonomy (NCBI): domain Eukaryota; kingdom Viridiplantae; phylum Streptophyta; class Pinopsida; order Cupressales; family Cupressaceae; genus Sequoia; species Sequoia sempervirens. The sequence goes on along the minus strand of VDFB02047230.1, from coordinate 592,421,517 downwards.
AATAAAATAAGTTGGTCGTCAGTGAAGATGGGAGGTGGTAACTCTCGCCACCTTGCCCCCACTCATGTTGAAACATTCAAGAGGCATACATGCAGTCGCTGGCACGGAAAATCTTGGCGGGGGGGTAGATTTGTGTATGTTTCTTTTATCATTCGGCATTCTCTCCCTAGGGCTCTCTCTCTTTTCTTCCTCATTCGCTTGGACTGGAGAAATCTCTCATTCTCTTCCAAAAACACCTGAGACTCATTCCATTACCTATCAATCGGCATTCTTAATTTATTTTCTTGGGCTTCACTCTTTATCTCCTCTGTTTTGGCATCGGCTGAGAATAGCTTACATTTTCTCCCTCAATGGCATAGTTTTTCGCATCTTTTGACCTGTCATTCTTCATTGGATTCTTGAGCCGAAAGTCATTCTGTATGTTTCCTCTTTCTGCTTCCTAGACAACAAGGGCTTTCAGCATTCACGTGAAGTTCTCTATCTCAGTACTCATCTAGGCAGCAGAGTAAATCATTTCTCCTATAGCTGGTCGGGGTTGTTGGAAATGTTGTCATTGATGTCAAACATGAAAAGACAAGTTGTCATTGATGATGAATGAGATCAAGAAGAATTAACATAGATATAAAAAAGCTTGATGGTTCAGAAATCCTTTTACTGATGAAGATATTAAAGTACTGCCAATGATTTACAAGCACTCTTGAATGATGCAATCGAAATATTTAAGTTATCAAATATTAGTGGCAAGAATCTATGAACAGCATAACAGATTTGTACAGATCCAAAGAAAGCAACAAACATCATGAAGAATTTATAAACAGAAGGATATGAATACGTTTCTGGAAAATGAAGACATATCAGGTTTATATGCTGAAGTATGTTACAAACTTATTTTGATCAGATAATGAAGACATAACAACAACATAATCATAAACAGCCTTCTACAGATTTAGAATGAATATGAGATCAGACAAAACTAAATAAGACAAAAAATAGATAAGACAAAATGATGAATAAAGACAAAAAAGAATAAAGACGAATTTAGAAAGCAGCGATTAAATTTGGAGGAGCAACGATTCTTCTTTACAAATGCAACTTCAGAATTATGTTTGAAATCAGATTTATTATAAAGCAAACAAAAGTTGAGTAAGACAAAAACTAATTTTGTCTTATATGCAAAGAGAAGGCCACGATTAGAAGGCAGCACATAAGACAAATTGCATATGGGACAAAATTCAGAAAAAGACAAAACTAAAAGCAGCAATGATATCCTTAATGAGGTGTGATTTGTTTATTTAGAGTTAAGTTTATGGAAAGTGATGTCCCTAAAGGTAACCGCTTCTCTTGGAAGAGGCATGTTTTTGGGAAATGCATATCTTGGAAGATATAAATGAAGATGGAGAAGGGGGATAAAAGTGTGACTGAGTGACTCAATGAAATATTTTATGATATAAGCAGAGATGCATATTAAAAGCAATGATTAATGTAATGAACAGCAGCGATTAAAAAAGGGAATAGATGCATCTCTTGGTTGAAGAGGTATGATTGAGTGGAAATAAAAAGACATATCTATGAGACACACTCATATCAGCATATGAGGGTTTAAGAGGTGGTGAAATGTAGATGAAACATCATACAAACACCAGTGAGTGTGAGGAATAAAAGAATGTAAGATCTTACACTGCAGATCTGCAGATGAGAATTTAGAGAAGATATACAGCAGACTTGGAACAGCAGAGTAGTGTGTGTGAGAGATGAGTATAAGAAAAAAGAGTGTGTGAATAAAGTAAGAGACGTGTGTATGAAATAAAAGAAAAACAAAAGTGGAACAACGAAGATATAAGAAGATCATTAAAGCAGATATAAAAGAAAAGCAAAAGTAAGGCAATACAATGATAAATCAGTCCGATTAAAGAGCAAAATTCTTAGTATAGCAGCAGACATGAATATGGTATATGCAGATTTGAAAGAGAGCATATCATCTAAGAGCAGATTGGTGAAAGAGAATAAATGGGGATTTAAGAAAAGAATATATGCAAATTGGTAAAGGAAATATATCCAAATTTATGAAGGAATTTGGAACAGATTTGACAAGGATTCGATTTAAAAGGGAAGATATATGTGTAAATTTTAAGTGAACAGATTAAATGCACAGAAAATAATTCAAAATCAGAAACAATAACACAGCAGATACCCTGGGAAAACCCTCCTCTTGAGGGAGAAAAACCCAGCAACAAAGATCTCTCTTATATTTATAATAGCAGTGGCAACAATTCAGTTTACAATGAGGCCGAATACAAGGCCAGAAATCTGTACCTTCACCAGATGCAAAGAACAGATACAGACCTCGCTTTAGACAGTATAATTCTGACTTTCAAGAATATTCGCAACTCAGCATTAGATATCCTTCGAACTCAGCACTTGAGAGAGATTCGCATTTGACACAAGAAGAAGCTCGCACTTGTCTGATGTTCGCAATCTCTGAACTTTGATGATTCGTAATCTGCTAACAAGGAATTCGCACTAGATGATAAATCGCCCTTGGAAGTAATTCGCACTTGCTTGATGATATTGCAAAGGACGGATGATCTTGTATATATACAACTTAGAGAGGTCGCACCTCTTCATATCATAAGGTCGGCCAGAATAGGCACAATTACAAATCATAAATGATGTCGGCCAGAATAATATTAATTTCAAATCATAAAGGATGTCGGCCTCAAGTGAAATCGTAAATAATACAAGTGAGGTCGGCCACCTCATAAATATTAGACAATAAATTAAATAGCCGACAAGCTATCATTTAATTTATGTTTTCCTTCAATAGCTGGAAGGATCGCCTGTAGCTGTACTTATCATTAACAATATGAATAATTGCATCAAGTTTGTGAAGAAGATATCATCAACAAGATCTTTATGAAGGCATAGAAGGAGTTTATCATCAATTGAAGAAGATATAGTTTGCGAAGAGGAATTTGTGACAAATCCATAAAGAAGATTATAGCAGATTTGTAAGAAGGATATTTGAGCAGCAATGTCCATCATCCGTTGAGGAAGCAACATTGAAGGTGGAGAATTATTCTTGAGTTATTATCTTTGCTGAGTTAGGTACTTGGCGAGTAGGAGTTAGTGCTCCTTGTAGGTTCGTGCCTACTAAATCAAAGATAGGAGTTGATGCTCCTTGTGGGTTGGTGCCTACTAAATTGTGAAAGTTGGTAATTCAAGTAAGTTGGTGCCTACATTCATTATAATACTTATATAATTCATAAAGTACATTATTTGTACCGTGGTTTTCTCCTATAAGGGTTTCCATGTAAAATCTTGGTGTCAACTTGTTCATATTGTTATATTCTTGCATGGTTGATATTGTGTGGAGTTTAAAGTTGATAAAAGTCAAGAGGGTAAAAGTTTGTTGATATACTGATTCACCCTCCCTCCCCCACTCTCAGTATATCTTTGTGCTCTTCAAGGTCGTTGGAAGAAAACGTCAAGTGTAAAGTGTATAGTCAGGTTACAGACGACTTGCCAGACACGTTTGTTTTTGTCTTGATTCTTCTTAGTCGTGCGTAATTTATTGTCTCTTTAATCACTCATGGAATGGAATATGATTGTCAAAACTTTCCTTGTTTAATTTTCCACCAATCTTGAGAACTAAAAATTGGAAATTTACTACAAAATCTTTTGCCCATCGGCTAGGGTTATTTCTTTCTTTTGCTCTCGAAATGCCTGTGAATTTTGTCTGTCCTTGCTTAAGCTGAAGTCATCTTCATGCTCTGTTCTTTTACCCAAGCTTAGTCAGTTTATTATATTCTTCTTCCATTTAAACTAATTAGAGCTTTTGCAACTATTATAAACTTTCAATTACTGCTGAAATGCTATCTTTTACTACTCTTGATAGAATGGAACGAGTTGATTACCCAGTTTTGTTAACTCTAAATTTCTGAGCTAAATCCTTTGAACTCATTCTCTTCCCTACAAGTCAAATTAAGTATCTTCCTCTGATTTAAAAGAATAAAATTAAGAGTTGGGTCTCGGAAAAATATATCTACTTTGGGTTTCTAAATCGGGATCAAACCTTGTAAAATATTCATGGCCAGTAGTTGAAATAAAACAAAACTGAGGATAATCTTTAACAGTGATTTAGACAAAGTATTATTTTCCTCTAATATGTAAAGAATGAACTCATTGCAATTGATTATAGAGGAACGAAATCTTGAACTGAGCTATTTAACCTCTTTCTCTCCTCTGTAAATCAGAAATAGAATCTTCACCTATTTGTAAATAAATGGTATTGGATGAGTCTTTGAAATTATAAACTTATTGGGTTAAGAATTTAAATGTCAAGCAAGGGTGAAAGTGCTGACAGCACAAGATACGTGCTCTTTATTGATAAAAATCCTTGGCCAAGGTTATGATACTTAGATTAAGCATTTGTTAGCTATCAAGAACCAGATATACCCCTGGTCAGAATGATCTTTCAAGTTAGGAGTAACCTATAGTGAAGGATCGACCAGGTAGTATAGGTTCTTGACACCAAGCTCAGATGGCATGATGATATTATGTGATCCTTTATTGATTACCCTCGTGAAGGGTCAGGTTTCTTCAGTTGAAGAAACGCGGGAGACCAGTAGGTCTATGGTTGGGCGGAAAAGCCCTTGATGATATTTCTTTTTCCCTTGAAGTCGAAGTCTTGCTCAAGCATTCCAGCAGGAAGCCTTCAGCCTGTACTTTATTTACTTTAACTTGATATTTCATACCTGTAATAAATGCTCTTTTCATTTCAAAAGTTATGGAAAAGTTAGTTAATAACCAGCTGTGACTTTTTGGTAATATAAACAGTTAATTGTTTCTTTTTCAACTGAAATTGAAAACTAGAAGTTAGTTGATGAATTGTTTATGTAGTTATACTTCTGATGTTCTTTTCCAATAATTATTACAAAGGAATCTCTAGCGGAAAACTAGTTAGTTACTTTTCAGCTAAATCTGGTAGTTAGTTATCATTCTTAATCAGTAGATTTGATAGTGTTACATTTTAACTTTTCATTGGGATAATTCCAGAAGATGTAATGTCCCCATTTACGACGTCCTCTTTCAGTTTGGGTTGATTCTGATACACTTACTATTTTATTTTTAGCAGGGGGTCTGGTACTGTGCTTCAGTCCTCTATGAGCTCATTTGTGCAGCTCAGTTTCTCTCCGGCTCAAATCTTAGGGCGCTACTTACTATTTTTAGGACTTTCTAAAAATAGTAAGTCATCTAGGGTAAGCTGGAGCAGGTCAGGGTTAACTCTCAACTACATTTTTCCGTGGAGGCATCAATTTCTATGGTTGAGACATTTAATATTTAATCTCCCCTTCGATATTGGATTTTAATAAAGTACCTTTATATTTTAATGTTGAGGGGTCATGAGGGGTCATGTTTGTACCATGATGCCTAGTGCAATGACTTAAAGTCATTTTAAAGAGCTTCAAAAGTAATTTATAATGCACTTAATTGGGGGGGCGCCTAAGGTAAGAATGGAGTTAATTTTTAATAAAGCTAATGTTGAAAATAAGACTTTAAATTATATCAATTTAAAAGCTACTTTTATCTTGGGCGCCTAAGTGATGAAGGAGGAATTTAAATAAAAATTAAAACAAAGAGCAAAGTGAAAAAAGGTGTTGGTTTTAGGGTTGAGGTTCGCCCTAATTTGAAGTTTCTCATAAAAGTTCATTTTGGAGGCTTATTTTTCATGGATGAGTTTGTCGACAAAAGGAGATGTTCCTGGTATTGTACCAGAAGGTTTGAAGAATAGGTTTGAGGATGAAAACCCTCAGATTCGAAGACTGGCTTCGGCAGTAAAAGACCTGCTCAGGCTGGTGAAACGGTGATTTCACTCAGAGGTCACCATTTGAACTTCAAAGTTGCAGATTACAGATTTAGAGATGATCTTTGATCATTTTTTATGTGGATATGTGTGTTTTTGGCGTGTGGAGGTATTGCAACGATTTGGTGAAGATTGAGTTGCATTTTGATGATAAATTTCATGGTTTCTGGGCACTTTGTTTTCAGCACCTTGTTGGCGTTTCAATTAGCACCTCTGGAGTGCTTATTGGAAACCGTCAACTATTGCAATTATTATAGTACTGCTCCTTCGGATTGTAGAGAGGAAGATCTCTCTTTGCTGATGTAGTGTGTAAGAAAGGATAGAGTAGACTAAGGTTCCCATCTTTTTGTACTCAGCGGCAGGACACAAGGGTGCACAAACACAATGCGCCATAGCTAAGTTTTTCTCTGGTTTCTGCAGATCTTAACTACGACTAAACTAGCTTTTAATCTATCCTATCTCCCCAAGATAAACAAAGCATGACGGCATAGGAGCGGGAATGGATGGTTGGATCACTTGAATTTTCCGTCTCCTTAGTATATGGCCGAGGCTCTGAACTCTCGGATATATGCTGGGATAAGGTTTTATACAAGCAAACACTCTTTACGGTAAGTTGGATCTTTGACTTGCCAAGGAGGAGGAACCCCTGTCCAAGGTATAGGCTAGGAAACAGCTTACTAGAAACAAAAAATTACGATGTTTTGGCCAACAAACTTGCTAAAGAGGAACCCCTGTCCGAAGTATAGGTTGAAAGTCAATCCATTAAACAACATCACACGATAACTGTCAATAACAAATATCCAAGGAGGAGGAACCCCTATTCAAGGAAGGAAATGAAACAACAAGCTATTTAACACAAAACGTTGAAAGGACTCAAATCTTTGGATCAAAATACAAGCGCCTTCTGATTTTCTTCTTTAAATCTCTTCAACGAGTTATAAAGATTGGGACATGCAAAGGCACGAAATCATGCACAATTGCTCATCAAACCAATTAACTCTCATCCAAGAGTGAACAAATAATTACTTTCAAACTTGTGGCAACAATGGCACAGCAATTTTGCATAGTAAGTAAAGGTTAACAAATAATGAGCCCAAAGGCTCTTATTTATAGAACTTGTTGGCGTAACAATTAGCACCTCTGGAGTGCGAGATGGTACGAAAAACTATGCACACTGCGTAATGAGCGCTCTTCAAATTAGGAGGGGAAGCTCCCTCTTTAGTGCCGATTTGCGTGAAAAAGTAAAGTAATCTAACTCCTATCTTTTTGTCTCAGCTGGAAGAGGCACAAGGTTAAGAAAAACCACGAACGTTGCAGATAAGGATTTTATGGTTTCACAAATCACTAACTACAACTAGACTAAAGCTTTAATCTATCCACTCTCCTCAAGTAAATAGAGCATGAGGAAATGGAGCAGGAATGTTCTATACGATAAACTTCAGGTACAGATTCAAGAACATGAAGGCAAAGTGGCACAACTATTTGCTTGGCTGGGAAGAAGTTTATTGGAAACAAACAAATATACGATAAACTAAGTACAAATTCACAACATGAAGGCAAGGCGGCACAACAATTTGCTTGGCTGAATAGGTTTATTAACACACACATCAAACGATAAGCTTTAGGTACAAATTCACAACGTGAAGGCAAGGTGGCACATCTATTTGTTCATCTGAATAGGCTTATTAGAAACAAAACATAGAATAGCCAACTAGGACAGCAAATTGCATTGGCGAAACACACATACAATAAACGATCAAACTAGCCACTATATTTAACTAAGATAAGCAAATACCATAATAATAACATGAAGGCAAGGTGGCACAGCAATTCATCATCATAGTAAAAACTCGTGAACAAATACAGAACAGCAATATTACAGGCAAGGTGGGCACAGCATATATTACTATCTCGTGCAAAAGTTAATTACAAATGAGCAAAAACTCTTATTTATAGACATCAAAGGTGTAGGGAACCCTAAAATCACCTTGAGTCAACTACAGTCTTGCAAGCATGCAAGATTTTATTGCTTAAACCTAATAAAGGAAACTATACAGTTAACTGGAAAGCTACCATCAGTTAACCGAAACAAGACTCAACTGAACTAGACATGTGCAACATGCAAGTCCTTATTGAAATAAAAATAACTGATAACTAACATTAGTTAACTACTCCTAACTGAAAGTCTAAACCCCTGCGAACATATCTCCAAGGATGAGATGTGCATGCATAAAATCAGCAATTAGAACTCAAGACTGAATGTCGAGTTAACTATTGCTCTTGACTCTATCCTCGAAAATAACTGTAGGTTCCAACTGACAGATTACTCTAGGTTATCACGATCTAACACCTCATCCAGGAATTGATCGATTGTCTCATCCTCTGGTACTTGGACGCTGTCCACGATGATAACCTACTTGTTCAACTCCCTATCACCATCTTTGATCAGCCTCATGCATTCTTTGACCTCTTCAGTTGCCTTGTTCCTTTGCTCCACTCAGGGTTTTAACTGTGATGTAGAAGGTAGTGAAGAAATCACCTCTAGCGGCTCCGTAGCTGAAACTGCCTTTCGCCTCCTCTTGTTGTAACCCGATTGAGCAAAGTAATCAAAATAGTAACTTTATCCTTGAACTCGCCGCAACCAACCTTTTTTGGCATGTTGGTCTTTTGTACTTTCAACCATCTCTAGGCAACGTTCCTCTGTGATCGCTCTTGGTCCTCATACCATATCTTATCACAAGCCTCAATGACTAAAGTGAAATTGTCTGAACGAGGAGGAATAGCAAAGCACTTTTCCACGTCCCTCGGCTTAAGGCTGCAGATGACTCTCCCATCAACTGATATGATTTGTCGTGTAGACGAGTTGTAATGCTTGATGCAACCAAGAACAAACTCGAGATCGAAAGTTGTGATAGGAATAGACGTCGCTGCCAGCAACCTGAAACGCTCAAGATTTTTCAAAACATTGCTGCTAACGCCTTCCAACGTACTCAGATTGATCACTGGATAGACATGACCCAAGTCTGTGTCTGAAGTTTTCAAAAAGTCATGCATCAAGACCAATTTGGTCTTATAATATATGGGGTTGAATTGCATTTTGAAAATGAGGACTTTTGACTGTGAAGTTGGGTATGTTCGGACAACTTTCCAAAAAGGTTGAAAAAGCTCAGGACTAGGCTAAAAATAGCTTGCGGTGGGAAAAAATTTCGGAATTTTTCTGAAACGTGGGTTTTGTGCAAAATTCAATTCTATGCAAACCCAGATCAATAAAAATTCAAAAATTTGGGTTTTGGCAAGGCATGCAGAGGTTTTTCAGTCAAGAAAAGCAAGGGTTCTAGAACTCACTCAGGGCAATTTTTCCCGAGAAAATCTGGAACATGGGTTTTGTAGGCAATGGAATTCTAAGGCAACCCAGATAGCTTGATTTTGAAAAAGATGTGTTTTTGACCCACATGCAAAGGAATTCTTGGAAAAAAGCACAGAGCTTTAGAATAAAAGCTACGGGGCAATTTTCTCGAAAAAATCTACGACATGGGTTTTGCTGCTGTCGCTGAAGTATGTGAACCCAGATGATTAGATTCTGAATATTCTAATGTTTTCTTTGACATGCGAAGAATACCTAAGACAAGAATAGAAGAAATTAGACAGAAGATAGAAGTTTGTTTTTTGTTTATTCTGCTTCTGTAGAAAATTGCCTATGCTTAACTGAGATTCGATGATATCTACATACACTGAAAAATCTAACTCTAGAAAATTAATCTTTTGAACAATCTAGACTCGGCACTGAAAAATTGAACTCAAAGCACCTTCAAATCTTCAATTGCTCAAGAAATTCGCCTTTCACTGAACTTGGTATGAGAATAATGGCGACTTTGAAGACTTAAATAAATAAATTCAAGAATAAAATCGTCCATCTTCATGCAAATAGACGCCACCTCTAAAAATATTCAATGAAATTTTGATTAGACCTCAAAACAATTCGACCTCATCTGATTGGGGCTTTGAAAAAGGTAACTAAAAAGTCAAATAACCCTAAAAGGGGCGCCACCTTTAATCAATTCAGTTAAACTCAACATGCAATTCAGTTAACTGAACATGCAAACTAAAAATAGTCCTTTTTGCAATTAAAATAATCCCCCTTTAAGTCGAATTATTTAAATATTAAATAATATTTAAAAATCCACCTTTCATGGGTGCCTAGTCATCTTCAGTTCAAAAAGTCAAAGTTTTGACTCAAGGCATTTTTCCAAACTTAGTCATTTTAATGAAAATTTGGATTTTGAAACCTTGTCGGAGCCTTTGTTCAACCACGGACTCTGATTGAATGACACGCCCAATTGACTGGCTAACAGTTGCACTGCAAAGCAAGATCAATGCTGACAAAAACACTCCTTGAGACTTCAAATCAGAAAATTGAGATCTGAGGCCTGAAAAATCCAAGCACCCCTAGCAAAAGTTGCGCTTTTGACCCCATACTTGAGCCATATTTTCATCATTTTCAACACTTACGAAGGTAAACTTGACCTCCTCACATCTCATCTTTGGCAAAACTTCAGGATTGAATAACTGGCTCACTGTGGAGTTAGTTCCATTCCGCACAACAGCTTCAAGACAGCACTTCATCAAATTTCAACATTTGGTGGTTCAAAATTAAGGGCGCCCCTGGCCTCCAGGGGCGCTTTTTGTTCCAGAGAGCCATTTTTCCAACTGGCTAAAATACCACTAAATCTCCAGCTACAAGCTGCTGACTCAGCTTTTGATCTGACGGAGATATGCAACAGAAAGCTAGATGTAACACGAACAGGATGAATACCTGAGATCACCAGAAAAAAGACATTCAAGGCTCCAAAACCTTGGGCGCCCCTGGTCTCCAAGGGCACTTTTGATTTTTCTCTGTCATTCTGACCAAGATTTAACCTCGTGTTTGACCTCTGATTCTAGCAGTTCAGCAACTCAAATTCACCCGTTGACGGATGCGTTGCGAAGCCTGCTCAAATGTGAGACAAACATCCTAGGTGTCGTTTAGCCAGAATCCTTCATCTGATCCCTCAAAAAGATGGGTGGCCTTCGCAAAAGTTGTGCTTTTCCTTCCAGTGAAGTCATTTTTTCATCCTCCTCGTTTCTTGCTAAATCTCTCGTATCAAGTGCTAGACATATCTTTCAGGCTGGCTAGATAGCCCATCACGAAGCTGACAGCATTCCTGACAAGTCTCCTTGGAAGTGACAAACTTCAAAACTGACATCTGGGCCTCTAAAATCTAGGGTGCCCCTGGTCTCCAGGGGCTCTGGTGCTCCAAAGTTAGAAAAATTTTGATGATTTTCATCTGGCGAAAAATCTCCTCCGAGACGAAGCTCTATTTTACATTTATCTCGCCACAGATTCTCCATTTGAGCGTTTTAGGCTTAGATTTCAACACCTAGCCTCTGGCCATTTGCCATTGACGACTTTAGAAATTCCATTTCTCCATCTGAAAAAGTGAAAACTACCCACCAAACTTAAACTAATTTTTAACTAAAACTAGCTTCACCATTGTGATTATGAAGCAAAATAAGCCAATCAAAACAATTTTTAGTCAATTCCAACAAATTTCAATTTTTAGGGTTTCGTGACCTAAAACAGGATGCTTGAAAACCCTAATTTTCTTTTTTTTCAAATTTCACCAGTATCTTCCAAACATCAAACTGACACAAAGTTCATACTTGATTTGCCCAAAAACAGTGTTTTAACATCATTTTAACAAGGTTTAGACTCTTTTAAGCAAAATGCCTTAATGAAGCAAAAAATTTGGTTTGGGTAGAACAGAACTCAAAGGAGTAGGCAACCCTAAAGTCTCCTTGAGTTAACAATCAGTTTTCGCCAATCAATTAGCAAGATTTATTCCTATGTCTAAAAGTAGGTGAGCGATCAGTTAACTGGAAATCTACTTCAGTTAACTAAAACTAAACAAAGAGTCAACTGGAAACTACTTCAGTTGACTGAAACTAAACTAAAGGTGAACTTTAATACAAAGTATGCCTCCAAAATAGACATCCACGTTTAGTGGAGATCTGAGATCCACAAATTATGGAAGTCAATTAGACATCCTCAATTAGTGGGATTTGACATGCATGATCTGTGGGACGTGGAGTTAACTTGAAAAGGGGCATCAAGTTAAATTTAGTCACATTAAATGTCTTTTTTTAAGTTGACTTGGAAAGAGGCATCAAGTCAACTTTAAGTGCCATAAATGCCATTTGGAGGGTAGGACGTCCTTCTTTGGTGCCTTTACAACTCACCACTAGTCAACAGTGTCTCTATCCATTCATTGACTTCTTCAACCTCAGGGTAGTTAATGCTTTGCAAAATGATGACATGGCGCTTTAGCATTACTTCGCCTGTCATGAGCTAATGCTGAAAGTCTATACACTGGAGACCTGCCTCATCGAACTGGGTAGACAAAGCTACCACTTTGGCTAACTTGCAACCATTTGGATCAAGGAAGGTGCTGCGGATGACATCTCTGAATTGGCTCTGCATTGTAACCAGCTCTATGTATTCTCCTCCCTCGTGCTAATATTCTATGTGAGGGAAGGATATTACCAACATTCTTGCGAAGTTGATAATATTTGCGACAACCTATCGGTAATCAATCAGTTCAACTAAATTGGCATCGTAGGCTTTCACCTTGTATGCCAGCTGTTCTTTCCAAGCAAACAGATGTTGCTTGTTTTCCTCTCTGAAGACTGATTGATAAACTAATTGCAAGTCTGCAATTGTGGTCTCATCACCTGACCTCTGTTTTGCTATAATTTGCTCCGATTGCTGTATCTCCGCACGGAGTCCATGTGCTCTATCCCATAACTGGTATAGATTCGCCAGTATACATCGCCCTCTGAGAACAAACTCCTCCACTTGATCTCTCAAGTGTTTTCCATATGTCATCAGCTATTGATGGTTCTGCTCTACAGGAAGATCTAGCAATTCCTGTGGTAAGGCCGAGACGTTGGGTGTCGTGCATCAAGCTGGAAATGTACCATCTTCAACTGTTTGTTTTCAACCTTTAAAACTGCTTTCTCCTTCCCATCCTTAGCCATCCTCTCTTGGACGCTCACTGAGGCGATTCCGAGAAGGTCTGCCTCCACCTGTCGTGTGATCTTTCTGAGGTTAAGTTTAGACAATGTGAAATCTTCCACTTGTACCTCATGTATGCTTTTATCTTCTGGTGGGGCAGCAGTCTCTATGATGAACTCATGTTTTGCATTCCTTTCCACGTGAACTTGCTTCTTCAACTTCTTCACTAGCATGTCTTGTGGGACATGGTCGAATTCTGTGAAGTCAAGCTCATAGGAGGGCCTTTCCCTCTTCCTGCCTAGGAAACCCTCAAGCCAGATAGAATCTCGGCTAGCTTCGCTAGAAGGAGGAATATGGGGCCCTTGAACGCCCGAAGAATGAGACTGTGTTGGAGTGACGTCTCTCAATGGCAAGTCCAAGTCGATGGGGACTTGTGACTGTCGTCATGGTGGTGATGTAGGTGGCTCTATTTCTATCACAGGCACCGTTTTTGCTACTACTGCTGCTTCTTCTGCTGCTAGCTCTACCTCTTTAAGCTTTGTCCCTGTAGTGACTATTTCTATCACTGCCTCAGGGGCAGCAATTCCCATGACTATCTCAATGGTGTGTGTGGCTGTCTCCACATGTATCCCCTGTGTTCTTGGCCTTGTATGCCTTGACATCCTCATCCCTTTTGGGAGATTGCACCACTACTTCTGCCTAGGCTTCTTTCTTGACGTGGAAGGTGGTGTAGGCTGAACCTGTGGCGGCTTTGTTCTGGGAAGTACTACCTTCCTTGTCTTCTTGCTGTTGAGGTAGAGTTGACTAATCCTGACAGCTCTACTCATTCTTTCCTCTATAGATGGGTTTTCCTTTGCGTACACATCCACTCCTGGGAGTGGTTGTAAGTCCACTGAATCTACAAAGAATGAGGGGAGAATGACTTCCCCCTCGTCATCAAATAAGCCCCCAATGTCTTCTAACATAAAGTCAGCTATTTGTGAGAGTTTGAACCTGCTATAGTTCCTTCTTTGTACTTCATACTCATCGTCAAAATTGATCCAATAATCTTCCATAGAAGATTCATGTGATGAGCATTGCTAAAGATGCGCCGCATAGAGACCTCTGGGATCATATGGCATTTTCTCAATAAGGTACTTAAGATTAAGTCTCACCGTTTCCTGGCTCATCAACTTGGCATCTGTCGCTGACCTACATCTATAAAGTCCCATCTCAATGGGAAAGTTCACAGTTGGCTTCTTCTTTAGGCGTAAGTGAGTGTGAACTTCGGCCAACTGCCTTAGGAATTCCATGAAAACTAACCTATCTAAAAGATAGCGTGGCATCATGGCGGGGTGACCAATGTAGCCATACACACGTATGTAGGTGAAGGTAGGGAATTGGATAAACCAATCCGCCTAGTCCACCATTGCCTCCTTGGCTATCTGTGAAATACGTACATGCACCTCATGGTCTAGGTCTCATACAATGTGCATGATGAAGAGGTCACTTGTCCTTTTGAAGTGTCGCTCTGCTTGAGTAAACTCAAGATGTGTAAAGTGTTCATGAACCTTCTACACACCTAAGGTCCCAACATTGTTCAGTGTTTTGAATTCGCCTTGGAAGGTGTTGTACCCAAACCAAATTTTTTGCTTCATCAAGGCATTTTGCATAAAATAGTCTAAACCTTGCTAAATGATGTAAAATACAGTTTTGGGCAATATCAAGAATGAAGTTTTTGTCAATATTTTGTCAGTCAAAGTCAGTTTTATTGATCAGAACCTGAAGTAAAGACTCAAAATGGAGCTTTTCACGATGGAGGAGCGTCTCACGACAGCATTTTACGTTGCACACGGTCATTTCAGTGACCAAAACGAAGTTCTCAGAGGTTAAAATATGTAGATTTCTCAGAAGAAAAGCAAAAAAGCGCACCTGTAGACCAAGGGTGCCCTTCTTTTTTAAGGTCAAGATTTTGTTGAAAATGCTCATGCATAGAGTCAAACTCTTCAGAATTGGTCTGGCTATCCGATGAGCTATCCAGCGAAGCTTTCCGAGACCCGCAATTCCGGCAACCAGCGACAGAAGTTGAAATTCCCAAAGTTCCAGATATGAGAAAATTGTTCTTTTCCAACAAAAGCGCGCCTGTAGCTTGAGGGCGTCCTTCTTAAAGAGAGGGTGGATCTTGGCATTTCTGGGGCTGTACAGTCAATCTCTTCACGACTAGTCTGCTCGTCCGACGAGCTATCAAGCGCAGTCATCCGAGTCCCAGAGCTCCGGCAGCTAACGTCTGAAGATGAGCTTATAATGGAGTTTTCACATCTCAGAGCTTCTTCATTGCATTTCCAGCGCAACTACAGCTCAGGGGCGCTGGTTAAAATGACCCTTAAGATGGTAAAATTTGCTAACGAAGTCTTCCTGACATCAGTACTACACTAGTCCAGCTTCGCATTGCATCATCCTGCCTGTCGATCCGACGTTCCAGGTGATCGTGGCAGAGGTTCTACCAAGCACGTAATTTCACGGGCGGACCAACATAAAATTTGCATTGTATTTCTACAGTCCAGAGGCGCCTAGCCTTTAGGCCTGTCAGATGAGGTCGTTCGCGTTCGAAGTCTTCACGGCTTTTGAGCGTAATTACTTTATCTATTCAACGAGCCCAGGCGTCAGCCTTCGGGATTTGGCAAACACTCATACATGCGAGGTCATTGGCGAAATGCTGAAAAGTGAGGACATCCGGAAAATGGCCAAGTATGGAGCGGATATTTTAAATAAAATACGACTGGTATTTTGAGGTCTTAGAAGCAATTTTCTTGCTTCACACCTCTAGAGACTTCTCTCGTGGGTCCTTCCCTGCTGTCCGTTAAAACAAACGTGACCTGAATCGGGTCATCCTAAAAATATCGATCAAAGTAGGGCATGGGGAGAGTTCAAATTTCGTCAAAATGGTCCGGCAGAAGGAAGGGCGCACTTTTGAGGCCCTTAATGAACTTTTTCGATACCTTGCGTCATACTTGGATGCGATGAGTCCAAATGCATCGAGCTTCGTTTCTTAGGGGTTCACCGTCGCCACCGTTTGAAGTGTGGCAATTTAGGAAAATGGTTAAGTCCGAACCCGTAAATGAATTTAATCAAGGGCGCCTAATTTTTCAAGGTGTTAAATGATGGATTTTGCAATGATAACTCCCAACAGACATTTCTTCTTTGCTCGCAAGCTTTGCATTCAATTTATCGGTTCGGTCTCAGCATCATCCGGTCACCCAAATCAAGTCGAAGATGGCCCGTAACTTTGTCGTCAGCTATAAAATAGGAAGTTAATAAAAAGTGCAATATCTTGAGCAAATGGACGCCTATGAGCTCAGATGATGACTTTTTGGAATCGGTGAAGTCTAACGGTGAATCCTAAAGCTTCATTCGAATTGTCAACTGAAGTTAAATAATATTTAATATTTATTTTGCATATTTTGGCATTAAAATGGCGAATCTCTAAAATTGATGCCTTTGCAAATTGCATGATGAATATTAATTTATTATTATTTATTTCCGGACTCAGTGTCAGTATCAGTGTAACTGAAAGAGGTCCAATCAGAAGCCTTCTATTTTCAGCTGAGGTTTTAAATCTTGCAGTCAACAAGTTGGTGCAAATTTTCTCTTATTTAAACATGGCACCTTCATTTATTTTTCACCAAGCTTCAAGAGAAATTCGTATTTTCAAACAAAATTCGTTTTTCTTCGAGGCAAAGGCGTGTTTTTCAAGAAAAATTCATATTTCTTCAAAGCAAAGACATATCTTCAAGGCAAATTCGTAATTCTCAAGTAAAGGCGAATTTTAGCAATCAAAGGCGAATTCATCATCGGTTCACAAAGGTGATTTCATCAAACACTTCTTTTTGCAAGTTAAAGTTCACATTCATCAGCAAATTTGAAGAATAGGGGCGATTTTCACAAAAGAAAGAGCTTATTAAAAACGTCTTTTTCCTCCTTGTTTCTCAAATTTCTCTCAGTTTTCAATTCGCATGTTCCTGAAATTGGCAAAATTCGACAAGTCTCAACATCTGGATCATTTCTATATAGCTTCCTCGAATTAAAATCGTGCATTTGAATTTTTAGGAATTTTTAACTTCAGAACATTCGTTCTTGAGTTTCTAATTTTCTCAACTGAAAACTCTTTGCATGGTCGAGTAGAAGTCAGATTTTCGCATTTCTGACGTTCTAGGTTGTCTTAGAATATTTTTCTAGACAAAACCCATATCTCAGATTTTTCGCTGAAAATTGACCTTCAATAGGCTATTTTTAGCCTCAGCAGGGTATTTTTAGCTTTCCAGAAATCTTGTCAGAACATAGTCAAGTTCACAGTCAACAGGCGAGTTTTTCAGAGTACAGTACACACAGACTGAATTCAAGACCAAATCGGTCTTAATTCATGATTCGTTAGAAAAGCTGAGACCGATTTGTATCAAGCTGCAGAGGAGATGTTGGCCATCGCTTCAATTACGGAGCCGCCAAAGTTACAAGTCAGTGAAATGCTAGTTTGAGTGTGCAAAGATTGCCAAGATTGCTCAAGTTGCTGACAAGCAGTGAATTGTGACGACCTTTAGATGCTGATGCAGTCAACAACCTCGTGGAGGGGTTACTTGCTCGAGATCATGGCAGTAGACTTCAGTTCCCACCTCTCAGAATAGATATTAAACACAAGAGTTAAACTTGGCGTTACCTTCTCAAGTTAACTCGCTGTCTCATCTCATGCATATCTATTCTGAGATCAGCTTTATTTACTTGGAGTTTCATTTAGGGTTTTCCGTTAACTGATGGTAGTCTTCCAGTTAACATGCTTTCAATAAGGACGTGCATGCTTGCACAATTGTCTATTTTTAGATTAGATATTTCAATTAACTGATGGTAGTTTTCCAGTTAACTGTATAGTTTGCTTTATTAGGGCTTAGCAATAAATCTTGCATGCATTGCAAGACTGTAGTTGACTCAAGGTGATTTTAGGGTTCCCTACACCTTTTGATGTCTATAAATAAGAGCTTTTGCTCATTTGTAAATAACTTTTGCGTGATAGCATACATGTGCCTACCTTGCCCGTAGTATTGCTCATTCTGACGTTCATGAGTATTTACTATTATGATGAATTGTTATGCCACATAGGGTTTCATGCAATTATGATGGTGAATTCTTGCCTTAGTTAGATATAGTGGCTAGTTGATTGTAGATTGTATGCGTGTCTCGCCAATGCAATTTATTATCCTAGTTGGCTATCCTTCATGTTATGTGTTCAATAAACTCGTTCAGATTGAGCTGATAGATGTGCCACCTTGCCTTCAAGTTGAGAATCTGTTCTTGGTTATCGTATGATGTGTGTTAATAATAAACTTATTCAGATTGAGCTGATAGTTGTGCCACCTTGCCTCCAAGTTGAGAATCTGTACTTAGTTTATTGTATATTGTTGTTTCCAATAAGCCTATTCAGACAAGCAGATAGTTGTGCCACCTTGCCTTCACGTTGTGAGTCCGTACCCGGCTTATCGTTAGATAATCATCCCTGCTCCATTTCCTCATGCTCTGTTTTCTTGAGGAAACTGGATAGATTTAAAGTAGTTAGTTTAGTTGTACTTAATGATCTGCGAAACCAGAAAATCCTTAGCTGCAACGTTCTTGGTTTTCTTAACCTTGTGCCTCTTCCAGCTGAGAACAAAAGGACTTAGATTACTTTTCTTTTCACGCATTCTAGCACTATGAGGGAGCTTCCCCTCCTAATTTGAAGAGCACTCATTACACAGTGTGCATAGCTGTCCGTACAAACCTGCACTCCAAAGGTGTTAGTTTTTACGCCAACAGAAGGCAATCAGGTAGACCAGGTAGGAACACATGTGGAACCTATGAGCCTCTAGAAACCCAGTAATTTGTTGGTGGAGTGTATCACTGATCAGGGTGGCCCAGTCATAATGTTCCCTCTTGCTGATAATTTTGGCAATGACGTAGTACATCCACAACTAAAACTGATTGCCCTCCTCTTGTCCAGTGATTTTGCTAAGTAGAGTGATTAAGACTGCATACTCATCTTTGAATTCTCCTCGTCCAACCAGCTTAGGCAAACTAGCCTTTTCCACTTTCAGCCATTTTTCTGCCATTATTTTGTGGCATTTATTCTTGGCTGCCTTGAATGGTCTGTCGCATTATGTCACTGATATGACCACATTGGTAGGGCATGATGGAATAACAAAACATTTTTCAATGTCCTTTGGTTTTAAACTGCAAATTACTCTCCCATCCACTGATCTAATTTCTCTCGTCGTAGGATTGTAATGCTTAATGCAAGCGATTACAAGCTCCACACTCTATAATGTGATAGGGATGGACGCAGCTTGAAGCAACCCGAATTCCTCTATGTTCTGCAATGTGATCTAATTCATGCCCTCCAAGTCTTCTGGATCAACCACTGGATTCTTTTGATGTAAGTTTGTGTCAATCGTTTTTAGGAAATCATGGTACAAGTTCGTCTTGGTCTTGTATTGCACCTGAGAGTACTGCATCCTGAAAAACTTAAAGATTGACTGCACACACAACCTTGTTCTGACAATTTTCAAAAACCCCTAAAAATAGCGCCTATCGAGAAGAATTTTTCCGGAAAAAATCTGGCACATGGATTTTGTTCGTGCTTCAATGTTGAACAAGCCCATTCCTCAAAATTTTGATTCTGAAACTTTATCGGAAAAACCCCCAAAAATAGGGGCAGCAAGCTTATTGTTTCTAGAAAATCTAACGAGATGGGTTTTACTAGAAAACTATTTTGATTCTGCCTAGTTGATCAAATCTATGGTAACCTGCTGATTTGTGTGACATGCAAGAATACCTAAGACAAGAAAAGAGGAAGTAGACAAGAGGTGGATTGGAAATTTTTAACTGTTTCCCTAAGAAAATTTGTCTCTGAATCCAGTCTCTGATAAGATATCTTCTTCTACCTCTGATCTTCAAAAAATATTGAAGAACTGTCAAAAACCCTTGCCAGATCTTCAAAGGACGTCCTTGAGAGCTTATTGTTGTTTTGATCTTCAACCTGCAAAAAATAATGAAGGACGCCTAGATTTGCTTTATATAAACTCAAGCCTGAATCCTTGAAGTTTGGGTGCCTAACTCATGATCTAAGCCTAATTTGGCTTGATCTGGAGTTCAAAAGGTTGATTTCCACTGATCGTGGGATGATTTGGCCAAGTTTGCCTCTAAAATATCTTAACTGAAGTCAAAAAACTTGCCTTTGACCTTTTTGGGAGTCAATTTTGAGTTTGAGTGCTTTTTCATCATTTTGTCATGTTGAATGACCTCTGTTTGATCCTTGCTCCAGATTGATCAGATGATCCTAAGCAGTTGCTGATAGATTCACTATTGAGCTGGATCCGTGCTAAAGAGATGTGCCTGGGAGATGTTAAGCCGGAAAACTGAGTTTGAGGCTCCAGAAGACTGGGTGCCTTTCTTCAGCAAGGGCTCTTTTGCACTTGCCTTAGTCAATTTTCAATGTCTGTTCTTCAACTTCTCCATAAATATCTTTCGTGCTCTGATTTGATATCCTCGTTGACTGACGAGTCAGACAATCTTGCTTGACGATTCATCAGGTGACCAGCTCAGTCCTAAAAAGGATAGCTGGTGTCTCAACTCCTGAAAAACAATTTAAGGCCTTAAGAAGCAAGGGCGCCTTTCTTCAACAGGGGTGCTTTTGACTTCTTGACCAATGATTTTGAAGTTATAAACTGCTTCAGTTTGATCTCCGTCGATAGATGATTGCCTTATCGAAATCTTTTGTTGATGGTTTCATTGTCGAGGTCGATCCAAACAGAGAAGATCATCTTGGGAGTCCTTAAACCATTTGACAGCATATGAGTGTCCAAAAGAAAGGGCGCCTTTCTTCAACAAGGGCGCCTTTTTCAAGGTACTTGGCACATTTTCCAATGTTCCTTCGTTCTCGCTTTTCTAGCGTTTTCTGCTTGATTGCCTCTTCAGTTGTTCAATCACTGCAGTTGTTTGGCTCATCTCGCAGATTCGCTAATGGATTCATTATGAAACTGGATTAGAGCTGAATAGAATTCACGAAGACAACATTTCTCAACAGGTGACATCTTCATCACCCCATTCAAGGGCACCTTTTTTCAGCAAGGGCACCTTTCTCCAGTCAAGCAATTATTTTGGATGTTCTTCATAACAACCCCTTCACCTTCCGTTGACATTTGTCGGTGATCACTTTATTAGATGATCTTGTTGAATGTTTTGTTGTCGAGCCAGCAGGAGAACGTAGAGGATGACTGCCTTGGAGGAATCAAGTGACTGCATTTGCCCCCTGAGATTCAAGGACGCCTTTCTCTGGAAAGGGCGCTTTTAGCATTTTGAACTAGCTTCTCCTTCGTGGCATTTCCAAAGTTAGCCAAATTTTGGCCTTCTCCGATTTCGAGAATCTCCTTCGTCAAACGGCATCTTTTTAGTCCTTTTTCGCCATGGTTGTGTGAATGGTAGAGAAAAACATTCTACTATTAACATGAAAAAACAGGTTACATATAATACTGTAGATATTAAATATCTACCTACCTACAAACTACTATAGAAACAGTAGTAAACAAGCAAACAAAACAAAATAACATTGACCATTAATATAAAAAGATAGTATTCTAACACCCTCCCTTAATGATCAATCTGTCAACAACACCAAGTAGCCCACTAAATTTTACAAACTTATCCAGGCTCAGAGACTTGGTGAGAATATCTGCAGTCTGATCCGTTGTTGGAACATAGTGCAGCTGAACTGATTCGTCTTCTACCAGCTTGCGGATGTAATGACAATAAAGCTCGACATGCTTGGTACATTCATGGAAGACTAGATTTTTGGCCAGTTTGAGCACCGCTTGATTATCAGTGTACAAGGAAGAAGGTCCTGCTTGTGACATGTGCATGTCAAAAAGCATCCTGCAGAGCCAAACTACCTCACATGTTGCTTTAACTGTTCCTCGATACTCTGCTTCAGTCGAGGAAAGAGCCACTGCCTGCTACTTCTTGCTAGTCCATGTTACAGCACCTGTACCCAAACTGAATACATACCCAGAAGTAGATTTTCAGTCATCCACTGATCCTACCCAATCTGAATCTGTATAACCAATCAGCTTTGGATCCTTGCATCTGCCATATAGAATGCCATAATCGGAAGTGCCCTTAACATATCTCAGCACTCGCTTTGTTGCAATCCAATGATCAACTTTTGGAGCTATCATGAAGCGAGAAATGTAGCTCACTGCAAAACTGATGTCAGGTCTAGTGGCAGTGAGGTAGATGAGACTGCCCACTAGTTTCCTGAATGTCATTTCATCGATCGGAGGTGAATCAGAGTTGGCTGACAACTTCAGCCTCTTCTCCGTAGGTGTGGAGGCAGGTTTGCAATCCTGCATTTGAAATTTGTCAAGCAGACTATGAGCATATTTAGACTGAGAGATAAAAATACTATCAGTTGTCTGACAAACGTCAATACCCAAGCAATAATGGAGAAGCCCCAAATCTGTCATGTCAAAAGCTTGACACAAATCCTGTTTGATTGTTGCAATCAAATGTGTTGAACTGCCAGTAATGATCAAGTCATCAACATAGATAACAAGAAACAAAATATCATCACCAGAGTGTTTGACATACAGATTACTGTCAAAAGGACTATGCAAAAAACCATGATCAACCAAGTACTAATCAATCTTGATGTACCAAGCACGGGGAGCCTGTTTCAGTCCATGGAGTGCTTTCACGAGCCTACATACCTGATGCTCTTTGCCGACAACCTTGAAACCAAGAGGCTACATCATGTAGACTCCTTCCTGCAACTCACCGTTGAGGAAGGCACTTTTGACGTCCATCTAATGAACTGTCCATCCAAATTGGGCTGAAATAGCAAGAAGAAGACAAATTGTGCTCATCTTGGCAGTAGGAGCAAAAGTCTCCCCGTAGTCAATGCCCTCCCACTGTGTGAATCCCCAAGCAACTAATATGGCCTTGTATTTATCCAGAGTACCATCGGCATGATACTTGACCTTATAAACCCATTTGCAACTAATAGGTTTCTTCCCAGGAGGAAGATCAGAAAGAACCCAAGTGTGATTCTTCAGAAGACTATGATATTCGGTCTCCATAGCCTTTTCCCACCCTGGAATTCCTTTAGCCTCTAAATATGTTTGAGGCTCATAGATGTTGTGGATGTTGGCCATAAGAGCAAAATTGACGGTGTGTTGCTACTTGCTCTTTCTACGAGTTGATCTGCCCTCAATGAGTTCATCATTATGAAGATCTCCGATAGTCTTGAGCCACCACTTAGGCCGACGAGTAGAAGTGCTAACATTTGAAATAGGAGAAACAGCATCTCCTGGGATTTCGGGAACAAAGTCAGCTAGCTGTGAGTCCTGAGGAAAATCAGGTTGTGCTATAACATGACTGGTAGACTCCTCATCTTCAAAGTCAGAATGCTCTGAAGCCCTGCCATCATGGGAACCAAGAGGAAGACAAACACCCTCATCAGAAACCTTCATAGGCTGATCCGCAGGACTAGTAGTAGGAACAAATGGACCTGTAGGCTCATCAATCACAACATCACGACTGAATATGAGACGATCTGTCTCCACATCAATCAACCTGTATGCCTTGCGATTGTCGTTGTAACCAGTAAACATAAGTGTTTGGCTCTTGGAGTCCAACTTGGCACACTTGGCGTCTAGAATCCATACATGAGTTATAGAACTGAAGACTTTCAGATGGCCCACCTTAGGCTTACGTCCTGACCAGGCTTCTTCTGGAGTCATCTTCTTAACGGCCTGTGTAGGTGACCGATTCAAGAGGTAGACTGCAATATAAACTACTTCAGCCCAGTATTTCTTAGGTACATTTTTGTACTCCAACATAGAACGAGCCATTTCAGTAATGGTGTGATTCCTATGTTCAACAACACCATTCTGCTAAGGGGTGTATGGTGTAGTGAGTTGGCGTTTAATGTCGTGTGCAGCACAAAAAGTAGAGAAGTCAGCTGAACAAAACTCCCCCCCATTATCTAACCTTAGAGTGACAATCTGAGACCCTGATTCCTTCTCAACTAAGGCCTTAAACTGCTGAAATGTGTTGAACACATCTGATTTATGTTTCAAAAAATACACCCACATTTTTCGACTAAAATCATCAACAAATAATAAAAAGTACCTGGACCCAGTAATAGGAGTATTCATTGGCCCACATACATCAACGTGAACCAGTTGAAGTACCTTGGAGGCTAGCCAAAAATCACCATCTGAGAATGGTGTCCGATGTTGCTTCCCAGCTTGACAGGCTCCACAAACTCCATGATTTTGAGTTTGGATCTCAGGTAGACCAGCAACCAAACCCTCCCGAGACAGTTGAGAGAGATAGTGCACATTCAAGTGCCCATAACGCTGATGCCGAAGTTTGTTGATGGTTGTACTCCTGGCTGCCAGAGTATGCTCCTGAGAATCACCGGAATCAGCAAGTTTGTATAGACCGTGATCCTCAAGTCCCATAGCAATTGTAGTACGAGTCTCCCTATCAATGATGTTGCAAGTGGATGAACTGAAGACAACATCCAACTAGGGAGAATGCCGCATGATCTGACTGACTAAGAGAAGGTTATGTTCCATGCCTAGAACATAATGAACATCAAGAAAGAGTAAATTTCTTCCTCCTAAGTGAATCTAGACAGTGCCCTTACCAGCAACTATGTACTCTTCGCCTCCTCCAAAAATGACAGAATCAGAGAATGGTTTGAATTTTGTGAACCAATCTCAACGATGAATAAAATGCCGAGAAGCTCCTGAATTGATATACCAGGCAGAAGATTGTACTGGATCTGCTGTTCGCTTGGCCATAAACGTATAGAATGCAGATTCTTTTTGCTCAGTGTGCTTCGCAACATTTTCCTTTTGTTGAGACCCTCCTTGCTTCTTTTGTTCAGAAGCCAAACAAATGCTACAATCAGCCTTCATGTGACCGTATTTATGGCAATAATTGCACTGAATATTCTTCTTCTTGCTGTCTTGAGAAGAACCAAAGCCTTTCAGCTAAGAAGTTTGCGCCTTCCCTTTGTTCTTAGCAAAAGATTTGGCAGAGAACGCTTGCTCTGTGGAGGTGAAACTGGTACTGCTTCCAAACTGTTGTCTCCAGCGATCCTGCTGTAGAAGCTTGTTACACAAGTCTGGAAACTTCAAGTCAACATTTGTTGAAGTAATATTGAGCATCTCAATGAAATGCTCGTAAGCCTTTGGCAAGCTCTTCAAAGTAATGACGACCATGTCCTCTTCCTCCATTATGCAACCAATCACCTCCAACTGATCACGAATGTCCTTAATCTTCGTCAGATGTTCCTGTAAAGATATTTTCTCATCCATCATGATGGAAAAGAGCATGTTCTTGAGAAAGAATGCTCTGCTCTTGTCGGAGGTTTCATGAAGGGCCTTCAGATGATCCCAGATTTTTGTAGCAATTTTGCCAGTTGGTACCTGAGGTAGCTACTCATTTGTGACTGAGAGTTTGATGAGCATGACGGCTTCCCGGTTGCGTTCATCCCATTTGTCTTGGTCCTTTCCAGCTACAGTGGGACAAGTTGAGTTCCCCAAAACGACCTGATCGAGATACCAATATTCAAAGATCGTAATCATGCGCTGCTTTCAGATGTTGTAAATCTTCCCATTGAACTTCTAGCTGCTTTCGAGCATTATGTTCGTCAGAGATGCCATCACATACCTCGAGGTCAAACTGGTGAGGACAAAATAATGCACAGAAAATAGAAACAGGTTCTACAAAACAAATTCCAAGGCAGAAACCGAAACCCTAGCACGGATTTCAAAGTTTTATTGAAAACCCAGAAAATATTAATAAAAACCCACAAAATTTGAGGAATACCCAAAAAAATTTGACAGCACAAATTTTGTGGCACGGAAAATGAGGTACCCAGAAAAAACTAACGACGACCCAGTTGAGATCTTGCAACACCCACCAAAAATCTACAATCAAAAAAAAAAAATCGACTTGAAAAGGAGGGTAAAAACCCTAGTCGATCTTTCTGGAAACCCTAGCCGCCATGAAAGACCAGAAAAATTGTAGAAAACAGCTCGAATTCGTACGAAATCGTGGCAAACAAAGGGCAAAACCCTAGGCGACACAGGTACAAGCAAAAACGACCAACTCAAGCTCAGAAATCAAACACGAAATCACAAGAAAAAGTGCTCAAAAGATGTCTAAAAAACGCGAGCAAAGTTTTGCACGAAAATCCTTCAAAACGCGGGCGAAAAAGGCAAGAGAATGCGTCTAAATCGCACCCAGCAGAGGTCGCGCGAGGGCTAGAAAAAAACACAGAAAATAAACACGAAAAAAGCGTGTTAAGAGAGATGCCCAAAAACGCGTGAGTAAAAACGCGTGAAAAATGCAGGTCGCGAGGCCTAAACCTAGAAGTCAGCGTTTAGAAAGAGGAAAATCGCAGCCAAAAGACTAAAAAACGCGTGCCCAGAAGAAAAAAAAAATCATGATTTCTTGAGCAAAACAATAGACACGATTTTTTATTTCTCAGGAGCCTAAGACCACATTCGAAAATACACAATTTTTTTCAAAAACAAAAGAAAATTTTCTCTCGAAAAAAATCTTCGAAAAAAAATTCGAATTTTTTAAGGGGGCTCTGATACCATGTGAATGGTAGAGAAAAACATTCTACTATTAACATGAAAAAAAAGTTACATAATAAAGAGGTTACATGTAATACTGTAGATATTAAATATCTACCTACCTACAGACTACTATAGAAACAGTAGTAAACAAGCAAACAAAACAAAATAACATTGACCATTAATATTAAAAGATAATATTCTAACAAGTTGCATCGTTGAAGCTTTTGAAGCTTAGCTTTTAGCACCAGGTACTGGCCAATCTGCCATTAACGGTTGCAGAGCTCCTAACTTTGTTCCTGAAAAACAAAAATAGACCCACCAGAGTAAAACATGTCTTTTGATGATTCTAACTTGACCAGTGTGATTGTGAAGTCGATTAATCCTATCAAAATCATTTTCAATCATTTCCGGGAAGGTCCTATTTTCAGGGAAATTTTCAAGGGTTTCCTCGAAAATAGGGGTACGAAACCCTAATTTTCAATTTTTTGAAAATTTGCACATGTGTTCCTTGACAGAAACCTACAAAGACCTTATGTTTGGTTTGACCTAAAACAGACTTTTGACAGCATTTTTACATTATTTAGCTCAATTTAAGCAGAATGCCAAAAAATCATTTTGGGTACAACGCACCTGAACCCACATATTTGCTCATAGCTCCTGAATGAACGCTGATCACCAAATGGGTATTGTCTCATTCTGAGAGTTTCTTCAAGGCGATTCCAAAGAACATTTGATTGCAATTTTTGGTGAAGGATATGATTTTATGGAGCAAATCGATTTTCTCTAGGATGCCCCTTTGGGTGATTGTTTCTCAATTTGAAATCTATTTCTAGTCTGGCTTCTGTTGCTGGTTTATGAAAACCTTTTCAACGTTCGGTGTTGCTTGAGAACAAGGGAGATTAGGGTCTTATCCTTGCTTCAGCTCAATACTTATTGGAGGTCTCAAAATCTGCTGCCTGGCATACTGTTTTCAGGTCTGAACATGTACTTATTTTCTGATATGAATGGAAGTTAAAATCTGTTCTTGTTCGTTAATGAAAATCTGGTTATTAAAGGAGATGTATGTTATTCTTTCCAAGCAAGCTATTGTATGTTTTCCCTGCATTTAGTTTATAATCGTTTGGCATCAATATATCTTGTTTGGCATGTGAGAGAACTCAAACCAAACAATCAGAAAAAAGAATAGAACACGAAACCTTTCATACAGCAGTGGAGAGACTCAGAAAACAAAACAATCTTTGGGACATATTTCAAGAAAGTCTCTTGCTATTTTCTGTTCTATGTATCTACCTTTGGCATGTTGAAACAATGGCAACCTCGTGAGAAAACAAAGGGCAAAGATACTCTGAAATCATAACAGCAGTGGGGAGTTTTCAAAAAAAAAAATTTGCGGTTGATTATTACAGAAGACCTACTAAACTTATCTGATTCCCATAATACAGGCTTAGTTTTAGTTCAACACTCAGTAGAGCTGTTAGGATGCATTCAGCTTCCTCAAGTTTCTCTAGGACTCGACCCTAACATACTCTTTTTTTGATAAAGAAAACATATATATTAGATCTATTGAAAATTAGCAAAAGACCTGTACAAACCCACGCTTGTTAGAGAAGATTACAGACACCCATATTTGGCTGCTACATCAGGCTTATACCTATGAGAAGGAAAGATGCATAATCAAGATTTCAAGTAAGGAAGGAAAATTTCTAATTCATCGTACTTTATTTTAATTTACACTTAAGTTAACTCCATGTAGCTCTAATCTAGATTGATTAGATATATTAATTAATCAAATTCCGACCCTAGTTGGACTTTATTACAAAATACCTGGGCCGATCTGGGTAATACTTGCAGAAATGATATTAAATTCACATATTTCAAAGGTCCAGTCTTGTAGAGGCATATGCGACATTCTCACTGATTGTTTCAAATGAAAATCTTAGTCCAATTTTGATGCTGAAATATCTTAGTGCAATTTTGTTAACCATGCTCTTGCTCTAACTCTGGCACTGTATCCTTGGGACTTGATCTAATTCTCTCCCTTAGAAACCATACTTTGGCACTGAAATCCAGCACTCAGCCAAAAAGACAAACTATGTGGCCACACAGAAGTAAGCAGGACCGGATCCCAAGTGCTCAAAGCCATTCAATTATGCAAGCATTTATTGTAGATGTAAAAAATGATGCATATACTTTTTGCACATGTACTGTAATAACCAACCCCAAATATATTTTTTTTGTTTTCCCCTGTTTCTTCCCAACTGCTGTTTGTAGTTTTCTGAGTATGTTTTCAGGTTTGTTTGATTGCTTTTCTCACAAGCCATACATTATGAAATGATACCAAAAGATATTCATATCAAAGCAAATGACACATACAAGAACTTGCTGGAAATATTTTTTAAAACACTTCAAACCAATTTTTTTCAATGAGCTTTAAAGTGCAGATTACAATCTATTATATCAGAAATAATTAAGGGGACTTCCAGACCTGGAACTAGAAGTTTAGCAGCAATATCATAACTCCAAGGGCAGCGAACTAGTTTTCTGATGTAGAAAAAAGACTGAAAATCCCTCCTGAAAGTGGTCGACCTAACTCTTGAGACCCCTGAAAGAGGTGCCGGCTGAAGAAGGGCGATCTTGCCTTTTAAAATCCCATGCTTCATCAAAAATTCCAAACTTATGCTTGTTAGAATCGCCCTTAAGAGAGGAAGCCTTCTAGTAAGTACCCACAATGATATCTCTGTTTATTATAGAGCTACGAGCAGAAAGGCAGGTTCAGGCCAGCAAATGATGCCTAGAAAAAAAGTCTCAAAACTTCACCAAAATACATCAAACTAAAGCACAAATGAAGCCTCTGAATGAGACCTCCAAAAACCCTCCTAATGTTGTCTTTCAAACACGGGGAGAGTGTGATCTACAGAGGTTTTTGTCCCTGCAAACCCTTGTTTTTTTCCTCAAAGCCAGGCTCCAAGAGAAAATGCACGACAAGTTTCATAACCAAGCATAATCAAAAATGAAGCACATTATTTCCCTTATTCCTCCTCACATTTCCAACGCCCATTCACTTTAGCTTTTGTTTTAATTTATTTTAAAATCTTTTTCATCCTCCAATTTGGGCGCCCAAAATTAAAGTAGCTTTTTTTAAAGATATAATCTTATTTCTTCAACATTAGCTTTTTAATAAAATTAACTTCATATTTCTCCTTAGGCGTCCACCCCAAAATGTGCATTATAAATCATTTTTAAAGCTCTTTTAAAATGAGTTAAAATCATTGCATTAGGCATCAAGGTACAAATATGTCCCCTTCATGACCCTCAACCAATAAATATAAAGTTACTTCAGTAAATCCAATTTCGAAGGAGATATTAAATATTAAAATGACCCAACCTTAGAAACCAATGCCTCCAATGAAATATGTTGCTGAGAGATAACCCTGACCGGGTCCTGCCTGCCTTGGATGACTTACTATTTTTAGAAAGTCCTAAAAATAATAAGTAGCGCCCTAAAACTCGAGCCGGAAAGAAACTAAGACGCTCAAAAGGGCTCACAGATGACTAAAACACAGTACCAGACCCCCTACTAAAAATAGCACTTACTAAAAATAGTAAGTGTACCAGAATCAACCCTAACTGAAAGAGGATGTCAAAAAATGGGGACATTACATGTACACACTCATGTAAACAAACAAACAAACACCCTTTGCAAATTGGAATGCATTGATCTTAAGAGTGCCTTTCCAACCACGAAATAATAAATTCAAGAAGAAGAATACAAGTAGTAACCACAACATTTTTAAGCCACAATGTTTTGCCATAAAAAGTGTACTGAAGTAATAAAGCATAACTTAGAAACATTTTCCAAGGGAAATATCAGTATAAGCTATTGATACTCCCTTAGTGATCAAAGTTACCCAAGTACTCAACGATCACAATATGCTACTAAAAAAATTTCATCACCTTCGTTCTTGATTTCATTGTTTTCCGAAACAATGACCAATGTACAGCCCAGAAGTAACAACTAAATTTACTACCATATTGTCTAAGACTCCAAAACTACTGCATGCAGTTCAAATGTAATTGCAAGGGAGTTCGTACAGAATTTAATTATCAACTAATATTGTCATGCACAGTTCATCAAAATAGAAATTATTGAATTTTGGGCAATTTAAAACAAATTTCTCAGGAAACCACAACACTTAGTCGTCAATCATGTTTTAATCTTAACTTCAAAATTGCTATTGTTTACGTAGATTAATTACTGATAACAACTCAGGTTCAGTTCTAAGAAGGAAAACAATCAGGATCAAACTACAGCACTGAACTGAATATATATCGATAAAGGCACCAAGCATAAGACATTAAACTCTTAAATTAAACCAGTTATTGCATGTTGATAGCATACCTAGAAACAAGTCCCCATAAGCGTCCCAATCCACCATCTCCATCTTTCAACTCAAAGGAAAAATCTACAAAGCATGCAAATTCATAAATACAAAAGATGCTCAAAGGGAAAATTTACAGAGCATGCAAATTCATAAATACAAAAGATAAATGATCCCACAAACTATTATATATTAGCTAATATCTTTTCCACTTCACTTAACAATATACAAGATAACAAAAAGCAGAAACTTTATTGATGAAATCTGCATTGGCATAAAATGCAATGAAACAAATCAGAACTTTCAAAGCATTGTATTTGCAATTCTTACAGAGAATCTTTTTATATTAAAGCTATTAAACATCTTTGAAAAGATACCAAACTTTATCTTTCTGAAACAACTTATTTAATTCCTGAAAGGATGTCTCTATGCATCAACTATAGAGGAGGTTTTCATCCATAAACCCTTAAATACCAAGGAGATCCCAAGCAGTTTCCTATGAGGTCACAGGCAGTGCTTTGTGTTAAGAGGGTCCATCTTATTGATGATGATATTTGCCATTACATGTTCATGGTGCTCTTTATCAGCTTCAGCAAAGTGTCTTGAGTTTTATAAATCTAGGGAGCGTAGGATTGTTTCCAAAAACTCACACTACATTAAAACTTGGTGGGTGCAATAATAATGATCTATCTGCATTGACCCAGGCCACTAAGCTTCATGTGTGGTGAAGAGGCCAAATGAATAGTGATAGCAGAGATGTGGTAAATTGTTTACACCTCCAAACCCTAGATCGCATTTATACACATTCAATTCAGCAACCTCTGCAATATACAATAGAGGAAAAAAATTGCCCATTAATGAAACCAAGTCCTCCAGGAAATCCTGTCAACAAGGATTCCAAGTGAATTTTTCACTGGTTGTGTAGATGACAATAAATTTATTTAAAAGGAAGAAGGTTAAAAAGCTGGATATTTTTGCTTATATCTTGCAACTCTGCCTACAATTGTTTGTTGAAAGATTGGTAAAAAAAATTTGGAGAAAGCTATGGTATCCTGGCAGAGATTTTTAGACATGGTTCCTAACTATTTATCATTTCTTTCAAGGATCGTGAAATGGCTCAAATGGTTATTTAAAAACATCCCTATTACTGCAGGAGTTCTGCATTTAAGGTGGTTCCTTGGGACACTAGCATTGATTTATCCACTTTGAGGGCAAAATAATGAAATTTTAATTTTGTAGATAGAATTGAAAGGTTTAACACTGTAACATCATGTAAGCATGGAAACCTACCAAGGGCTGATAGCAAAAATAAAATCATTGCATCTGGATATTAAAGAAATTCATTTGCTCAATCTTATAATGGATATCTGCCTGATATTTTGGATTTCTGTCATGAACAGGCTTAATTCTTTTGGAGGAATCAGATCCTTATGCTTACTGTAAACAAAAAGGTCACATAAAGATTAATATTTCCATTAAAAAGACAGGGATTAAATAAATACATATCCTTATACAGTTTGCAAATCTTTTCAATCCAAGTTCTTCAAAATTAAGACACTTGTAACACAGGCAAATGAGGAATTAAGTTAAACTGTATATTTATGAAAGATAATGTGACCAACAAAACTATATCTCCTTTGTATATTACACATAACATGCCTATTTTATCTCTTGATATAAAGGCCTCTAAATCAATTTTAGAAGAATTAAAAAATGTAATGATTTGTGTAATGTCCCCTTCTCAAGCGTGATGATTTCAGTTGACCGTTGGCCTATTCCGGAGACCCGTAGGCTACTCGAAGGGTAAAATTAGGGTTTCCCGTTTTGGAGGATGTTGTTGCTCGAAATTTGGAGATTGATTTGCGGATTCTTTCTCGGTTTTCAGAGAGCTTCGCAGTGGTATAACTCATAGAAGCATAAATCTGCAAAAAATCGCAGAAATCGCGATTTTTAAAAAATCATGGGGGTTCCCGATTTTTTCCCTCTGAAAATCGCGATTTTTTCGGTTGAGTTGACCGCACCAAAAATCGTTGAAAATCGGGAAAAAATCAGGTTTAAATCGCGAAAAAATTGGGAAAAAAATGCCAAAAAATTCTAAAAAACGTGATAAATCTATTTTTTGGCCGCCACGAAAAAATCGTTGAAAATCGGGAAAAATCGTTTAAATCGTTGAAAAAAATTGAAAATCGCCCTCTGCCAAAAATTAAAAAAAAAAACCCTAAAAAACGTGATAAATCTATTTTTTGGCCGCCATAAATGTAAACGCGATTTCTGAACACCTTTTGAACGCCTTCTGATTCTCTGAACGCCGACTGTGAAGAGTGAAGACGCGACCACGCAACCAGAAGACTCGACCAGAAGACCAGAAGACGCGACCAGGCTGTGAAGAGACTGTGAAGACGTCTGGAGACTGTGAAGACGACCTGGTAGGCGACCATTTTAATTTCGAACTGTGTATTTTTTATTTTTTTTTCCTTCTGTATTATAATATTATTTACAATTTTACATTTAATAAACTAATAATATTAAATATAATATTTAATCATATTAAAATATTATTCATATTAAAATATTTAATCATATTAAAATATTAATAATATTAAATATAATATTTAATCAGATTAAAATGAACTTTGTTTTTTACTGTTATTTATTAACTTGTAACAATTTTCATAAATATAATATATTATATAATTAAATAAATTTATTAAATAATATATGTAAATATTATATAATTTAAGTCTTTTTTCAAATCCGATTTTTTCACGATTTTTCAAAAAATCCTGATTTTTTGGTTTGCCGATTTTTTCCCCAAATGATTTATGCTGCTATGGTATAACTTGCTGTGCAATCCGAGCATCTTCTGGAATTTACTATTTTTAGTAAATTCTATTTCTGGTAGTGGTCCTGTGGTTTTCAGTGTAGTTGGCTCTCTTCTTCAGCCAGTTCAATTGGTTTGTTCATTTTTGGCCTTGGGATGCATTTTGGAGAGATAAGTTCAATTAATCCCAATAATGTTATATTTTAATTTTATATTTTAATATTGACCCCCTTGGCCTAGCTTCATAACTTCAAGTTGTTCTAAAAAGGTGGTCTTCATGGGTGGATGCCTCATTGAGGTAATTTTATATTTTATAAGGTCAAAAATGAAGCTTGTGTTTGGCGACGCCAACTTGAGGAGAAGATGAAATTTTAATTAATTAAAAGGTCAAAATATTGCTTGCAAGCTTTGGGACGCCATCTCTTGGAGGGAAAGAAGTTTATTTCAAATTAGAAAGTTAGGGCGCCTCTTCTAGAAGCTTCTGGAGATTTCATGTTGTGCCTTTATAAGGAGCCCTCTTCTCTTCATTTCATCATCTTATGTCTGGAGTAATGTTATGCTGCCAAAATGGTACTGGGATTGCTTCGAGGAATGAATGCCTCCTAGCTTGGCTCAACTTCTTGCTTGAAAGACAGCAACTAGTGGAGATGTTAGCATGTTGATGAGTGGATTTTTGTAGTGAGGTTTGCTTTGTAGCATTTGTTTTGCATTGTAGTTCAATTTCTTGCATATCATATTAAAATCTGGAGTTGCTGATATCATGGCTGATCTGTAGTTTCATTCATATATTTGAAAATAAAAATATACCGGTTCTGGGTACTGTCTCTTTAAGTTTCCTTGGCAAGGGCGCCCCTATTTGACAAGTTGCAGACTTTTTAACAAAGAACTGAATTTTATATGAAGAAATCGCCCCTCCTTGGGGGCCATACCATTTGGGCTTTCCTTGAAGTTTGTGCAAAAAACATATATCAGATTTGGGGTCAGTTTTAGGGTTCCTTCTTGGGCGCCTTCATCCTAGCAGCAGTTTGCATTTGGTCTTATGCATTTTGAGTGAGTTTTGAAAGAGATATGTGCATTTTAGTGAGCTATTAGGTTGTTGGTTATGCATTTCAAGTTGCTGGTCTGTCATAACAGATTTGGGTAAATTGCATTTTGGTGAAGGGTTGGTGATAGGAAGTCTTATTAAGCTTTGTGGAGATCATATTCACTATTGCAGCATTGGAGAGTTTCTAATCCTTGTTCTTTGCAGGCACTCTCTATTACTTGTAAGCTAACAGTAGTACTGTCAGCATTTCTTATCTATCTCTTCATACTTTTGTAATACCCGTTGAATAAGTGGAAGAGGCTGGCTTGCCACCTATCTTACGTTTTGAATTGCATTGTAGTTCTTAGCATCTCCGCCATATGGTAGCTCCATTCCCACCTTGGGTTGGAAAGCACATCCTTGGCGTCGAGTTTGCTTTCAGCATTTGTAGTTGGTAGGGATCCTCTGACCATATGTTCGTCCACCTTGGACACATTCTTGGTTAGAGTTACTCAGTTCAGCAATGCATTAAGATCCTCTGACCATATGCTCACACCTTGCCCATCTCGAAATCCTGGTGTACATTCTTGGTTAGGGTTACTTCCGCATCGTTTGGGTTTCCAACTAACCTTAACGGGTGCATGTTGTTTGTAATTGCATTCAAAAAATTGAAAAAATTGGTTCGGAATATTTCAATTTGTCAATTGTGGTTGAGTAAAAAACCAAAAATATGGTGTTCTTTCAGTACTAATTTAAAAAAGAAGAAAAATACAAAAAAAATCGAAAGAAGGATGATCCTTAGAAAAGTAAAAAAAATAGAAAGAAGGATGATCCTTGGGTCTTTGGCAATAATGATTTATAAGGGTCCACCAATGCCCTAGAAAAATTTGATAAAGCAGAGAAATGTGCAACTCTACAAACAAAAATTAACTCTGAAGTCTCCAAAAAGCAAGCAAGTTTAGTCAGTTACACAATACAAGGTTTGGAAGCTTTAAAAAAATAATAAATAAATAAATAACTGCAGACAATAATATAAAATGTCTGGATTCCTTGTTACTGCAAGAGGCTAAAACAGTGGATGTCAAACTAGAAGTTGCCAAGAAGTTCACTTGACAACATGCATAACACATTTTGTCCAGTCCTAATAAAGGCAAGGGGGTTTATCGTTCTCCTTTGTATCAGATTCTGAAAACATTTTTCCAAATGTGAGAAATCTCCCCATCACAGATATATTTGAGCACTATTAATGATATTGCTAGGGCTTGACAGATATTCATATTCTCCCCATGATCTGGAGAATGAAGAACATTTTATTTTCAGGTGTTCTGCTTACTATGATATTCGGAGAGCTACCATGTTTCTACAAAGACTCTGAGAGGTTCTTTATCCAACTCCTTCTATACTCCGTACCAAAGATGTTTGACCCTTTTCCTTCGAGATATTGTCACTCTCAATGCAGATATTACAGGGGACTACTAGGGTGACTTGGCTGATTGCAACATAAAGATGGCAAGGGATCAATAATACTATTATCTGGCTCTGCATGCTGCCACTAGGATATAGTAGACTTCTTGCTCCCATAGCAAGCATCATATAGTCATTTCTACTCAGAGTCATGGACCTTCTAGTTCTCCTTGTTCATAAATTAGGCTATATATCACCAGTTCTCCATTTGCCTATAGAGACTTGTTGGTGGTGGTTGTCTCAAGAGAGGCCATGGGGAAGTTGCATACTTCCAACTTGAATTGTTTGACACAAGACCCCTTTTGATCAATTGGCAATGCAAGACAAAACTACTTTGATCAAGGTAGCAAATCAAGATAAGATCCCCTCAAGAGGGCACCTTACCAAGGTCACGCTTCTTTGACGAAGCTCAAAAACCCTATATGTAATGTCCTGAACTAGGGGTTTTTTTTTTTTTTCACTTTCAAGCATGAAACCTTAACACCTTTTGATCACCAAGATCCTAATGTGGGCAAAGTGAGAACATACAATGAAAGGGTTAGAATGATATTATATTAAAATGCTTGTTATCAGCAAGCCACACAAATCAATATTTCAAACTATTACAAATTCCAAAATTAGAAATATGCTAAATCTAGCAGCAAGTCTTCCAGATGAATTACAAACTGAAACTAAGAATCAATGTAACTAATCCTTCTAGAACGATTACAAAACTAAACCTAGTGATAAATTAACAATAGAAATAATAATGCTGGAATTGAAAGTGAATTTTTATGTCATGGCAGCATGGCCTTCTAGACTTAAAAGATCTATTCTATGTTGGAAATGTTATCATTGATGTCAAAGGTGGACAAGGTCATCATTGGTCCCAAAGAGTTTAATGAGGAGATCGATGGAATATGTTGTCATTGATGTCAAGGTGCATGAACAAGATTGTTGATGTCAAAGAGTTTGCCGACGAGATTGTTGGATTAGCTGTCCAAGATGTATGGACGAGAATGTCAAAGTAAGTGTTGTCATTGATGTCAAGGTAAACAGTGGACCGTTACAATAAGAATTTAACCATTATACATCTCCGTTGGAGAGCAAAGCAAAATACATCCATTACACCTTACCATTGAAGAGATTGTGGAATTGGTGACCGATTTAGAGATATGGGAATTGTTAAAATTAAAGATTTCAACATAATGTTGAAGTATGTGAAAGATAAAATAAGACACTATTTATATGGGCCGACATATATATCCTTTGGCGCCTAAAATAAAAGAATTAAAATGACCAAATGGCCAACACCTCTTAAGGAGATAAAGTTTAAATTAAAAGATACAAGATGGCCAACTTCTTCTATTAGAATCTGGGCCAACTTCTTGAATCGGATGGCCGACCTCATATAAGAGCGGCGCCAAGCAAAAGGATTATACATATAGAAGATGTGCGCTAATTAGTAACAAATATATGATGCGATTATGAAGGATAATTAAGAGGTGTGATCTGCTTGTAAAGGCAGCAATTAAATATTGTAAAGGCGTGCTATTTTATTTGTAAAAAGCAGCGACTTCCTTGTGAAAGGACAGTGATCTGTTTTAAAAGTTGTATCTGTTAAGAGAGGTGGTAAACATTGTGAAAGGGTATGTCTCCTACCCTCATTTAAGACATATAGGAGGTAAATGATTTGGCTGTTTGAAAGCAAGAATTTAAATGATATATTTCAGAGTAAAAGAGCAGAGTGAAAAGAGATAAAGGGGCAGAAAATGAAAAGCAATTCAGATCTATTTTAAGAAGAGATGCTGCCCATGTATGAAGGGTAAATACAAATATATATAACGAATATTATGTGAGTAAGAAGCAGATTCGAAACAGCAAAAATGAAGAGTAACTCAGATTTATATTGAATGTATAAAGAAGACTGTGAATCATTTGAATTAAATTTGTGAAGGAAGGGAAGTATATGTATGTGAAACTGATTTATAAGAGAGAGTTATATCATTCAAAATCAGAGATAGTGATCAGATTTGTGAAAAGAAAGAGTACATGATTTGGATCAGATTTGAAATTGGATCAGACTTGTCATTTGTGATAAGATTTATAAGGGAAGGAAGTTTGGATCAGATTTGTGAGGGAAGAAAGTATATGTGTGTAAACCTGATTTGAAAATGGAAGACTTACATCATACAGAATCAGAAGTTATAATCAGATTGTGAGTTAAAGAGAACAAGATCAGCCATTGAAGGTTTAATAGGTTGGAGCCTCTTGCTGGGTTGGAGCTCATAATTACCACAATCCCCATGCCTAACCAACTGCAACTCATAATTACCACAATCAATTTGCTATTTTGCATTTTGCATTTGTAGCTATGAAGAAAAATGAAAGAGAAGTCATTGTCAGCCTTTGTCATCATTGAGTGTGCACATGGCATGGAAAGGCTATGATAAAGCAGAGGTAACTTGCCACTCACCTACTCTCACATGTAACTAATTTTTCTATTGCAAAGAGGAATTGGTCCACCTACAAATTCATCCACTCAATCAAGAAGAATAGGCTTACGTCTAGATGAACAGAGAAGTTAGTTGCAGTCCATAGTGCCTTGGAACTTTAGGATCAACAAACTCCACCTACACATTGGGCTATTGATCCTAAAGATGCTAAACAAATTGATGCAGAGGTACAACAAAGATTGGTTGGCATTTCATTGGATTAACCACAATTTGATATAGAGAGTGACTCAAGTCAAAGACCAATTTTGATATCGATAGCCCAGAAGACGAATAGTTGCAGGTCTATTTATTAAAAATTGTATTAATATCTATAAACATATTGCTATGCCTATTGTTGGGCATTTTGTCACTTTGTAACCTTGGGGCCTTTTGTCATAATTTGAACATGCTTCTATACGTGAATCAATGAAGATTGAACAATGGATCTTGAATGTGATGCATTATATGACCGTCTAAACTTGAATCTTGATGTCATGTATAGCTAAACTAAAAATTTGACTTTCCACATAAAACTTGGGCTTGATGCATTATATGACCAAACTTGAATCTAGATGTCATGTATAACTAAACTAAAAATAACCTCCCAAACTCCCATCCCCATCTCAGAAATATTCTGGAACAAAGGTAAAATTCAATTTTGTTCAACAAATTATTAATTGTGAATTTTGTTGAGTTTGGTATTATTAATTTTTTTTATAATATATTATGTTCCATACCTAACGTATTATCCCTAAATTACCAACTACATTTAGAAGAATGTTAATAAAGTCTATTTCAATTCCTAAATATACCATTCAATGTGGTCAGAATATCAAAAACTCAGGTTTAAGATGATAGATCCATTTGATACATTCCTAATAGACAAAAGCAATCACAATGAGTACCAAAGAATGAAAAACTAATTTGTCATATCCCTTCAAGGTGTTGATAGAAGCAGCCCTAGGAAAACAAAGAGCAAAGATGGTGAGCAAATTTGAGCAAATTTCTTAAAATAAGCCAAGTATATCAAAGGTCACAATAGAAAGACCATTTTGCTGTACAACTCCCTTCAAAGTTAAAGTAAATTTTGATATTCCTACATTTGAAAGAAAAATTAATGAAAATACAATTGGCATTTCAATTTCTGAATTTTAAAAGTACTTTTTTGTGAGCAATTTCTCAGTTTTTAATTAAGATCACATCCACCCTTCTAAAAGCCAAGCCACATGTGCAACAATGGTGAGAAGCTAGCTTGTTGGCCAAGAAAAAGCAAAAGAGATCAAACTCTATGATAACAACATAAATCCCACTTGTGGAGAATTCATGGAGGTCATCAAAGAATATACTTTTCCAAAAACCACCTTTGAGGAAAAGAGCATTCAATGCACTACAACAAAAGTTCTCATTGGTAGAACTACACTAGCACCTTTCATATGTTGCTACAAAACTTGCTATCAAGGATTTTTTAAGAAGCATTGAGTCTCCAAGTACTAAAACAGCCTTCACCATTACATTCAGATGGAGATAGGGTTTATGACTATCGAAAGCTTCAAAAATGCCCACCATTATGCAAAGGAGATTAAAGAGAAATTCAAGCCAAAAGCCTTTAGGCAAGCAACAAAGAAAAGATGTTTTACCAAAGAAGCAGACACCAAAGAAAAAGGCAATGTAAATTGAATATAGTTGTTAGAGTCATTTATTTTTGGTCATCCATTTTTAGTCATCCCACTCGTCAAGATCATAACTTCTATCACATAGCTCAAACTTTAAGGTTTAGAGATGCACTGGAAAGCTTAAATCACAAGATAATTAAAGTGGCTCAAAGAATTGCTAGATCAACCCATCAAAGCACCAAAACAAAGCTTCAAAGTTAAATTTCACTCCGCAGCTATTATATAGCTTTACACTAAATCAATTCATCTGTACCAAGTTCGAACCAGTCCCAGCACAAGCTGGATTCTCAACAAACCCAATAACACAGAGTGCAAATTAATAAATTAATGTAAATGGCATGTCTGTCAGGATCCAAAAACTCTAAATATTGTTCACAGTTGTAAGATACATGATGGAAAAGAATAAGTTATTAAATTGACATATGAGCAAGACAGTAAGATACATTATGGAAAAAGAATAAGTTATTGAACTGACACATAGGCAAGACAAAAGCATGTGCAATAAATTGAAATTTTCATACTGTACAATACCATGAGCATTCTGATCAAGTTGACCAAGTTGATGACAAAAAATAGACCCATTTTGGCCTCCTATGCACAATATGCCAGCAGCTACTGTTACTGCTGTTATTTTATCTAAGCAGACAAGATTCTCAGATAAATCAAGCTGTATCAGCTCATTGTTATGTAAAATTTCTCCAGAGCGATAAGCAGCTAAAGACTTTAATTTGATCAGATATGCAAATCCCGTAGTCGTTATGGCATAAAGTAATAAATTTCCAGCAGTGTTATTCATCTGCATCATACAAACAATACTGTTGAATAAATGCAACCAAATAAACAGGACAAATATGATAAAGCAAGAAAAAGAAAAATGGCGAGAAAAGATGTAAATATATGCCTAAATTTTGAAATCGCCTGCAAAAATCCTCCTTAAAAAATTCAAACAGGGCAAAGCATTTGTTTTTTAAAAACAAAAGATCCTCCTTAACCATCAAATCAAACAATTCTCAGTACATTTGTCATATATGCTCGCAAAGAAGATTGAATATTTATTGGCATGTCTAAACTTGTAAACTACCTGATGCTTGAAGATAGATACAAATGGAAAAAGTGAATCCTGGAAAGTAATGTGCAAGCCATATCTTGGAGGTTCCCGCCGAAATGACCATTCCATTAACTCCAACACATTGGGCAAATCTTTGTGCACACGCCTGGTTTGGAAAAGAAGGCCAAGACAATAAGAATCCAGCTAAATATTAAAAGCCTAAAATTCAATTACACAGCCAAAAGCACAGAATCTGAAGCTTGCAACCTTCAAAGAAGATGAGAAACCAGTTTTCTTCAGCTCAACCAGACAAACTGTAGAAGTTTTAGTGCAGAATGAGTTAAAAAAAAGTTGGAAAACTGAATATGCTGTCTTTAAATTTTCACTAAAAGGTTTCTCAAAAAACAAGCCTACTTTTCTGCTTCAATAAGTGTTAAACAGTCAGCTGTAACAACTAATTAACAAAGAGCCCTATTCTGGAATTATTTGACAGCACCAATGTCATGGAATACTTAAGCATACTTTGACATATTGTCATCAATAATTCTCTCATCAGCATTGATGCCATAGATACATGTGGAATCCATACGTATGATTACTACTCTTGTATACAGGAATATATAGCCAACATCTTCATTGTCTCTTCCTATAACAACATAATTTCTTTCTTAAATTTCAATGCTTCTTCAATCACAGCAAGTAAATTCTGTAAAACTAAGCTTGCCTTAGATGACAGACCTTAGTGTTCCTGGTAATTACAATACTCTTCAAAATGGCAAAGCACCCAACAATTTGACTTAGCTTTTCAGCAAAATGAGCAGATTGAAAACTCTAAGCACTGCAAAGCTTCACACTAATTAAGGAATTGACATCAAATAAATTATGAAATATCATGATCAGTTTAAAACTTGAATTTTATTTTTAGAGTCAACTAGTTGCAAAAGTTTTTAAGGGGTGCAGAGTAAGGGCTTGCCCTTTAGTTTGCAGATTGTTCCCAAGTAAAAGTCATGTCCATTTATATCCATATTCAAAAGGACTGAGACTTTCTAATCCTATTAGAATCCAACTTGTTTCCAGTGACTCTCTGTTAAACATCCTTGCATTGGCACCAGTTACAGTCACATAACTTCAAATGTCCTTTCACATAGCAGGCAACATTCTACGGTAAAGAAAGTTAACTAAAAGTCTAGAACACCCGTCGCATTGGCAACACAGCTTACTTGTATTCATTTACTTCTGTAATTTATGATATTGAGGAATGAGGTTCTGAATTTTGGAAACTGATTTCAAATCTCCAACAACAACTACAAAGGACTTCCATTAAAGACTCCCAGGCATACATCTCCGTGCTTGAGAAATTTCACACCTCTCATACCATCAATCCTCAATTTCAGCAATGCCAAGAGACTGTTTCCTTGATTGAAAAAACCGATCTGAGTTGTTCCTAAAGTATGAGCATCTTAAGGAAGAAACAACAGCACATCAAGAGTCCATCAAGAAAAAGGAGGATGAATAAACCCATGGGTTTTAGTGGTTAAAGATGGTAAGAAACCCCCTCCTGTTATTGCAATGGTTGTTCAGGCCAAATTTGATAAGGAAAAGGCTTGACTTGCCAAAGCACTTAATCTCCAGGTTCCTGGGCTTCCTAAGCCAGTTGAGCCCCTTCAGGCGTCTCACACCTTCCTTCA
The DNA here is from genome assembly GCA_007258455.2 of Sequoia sempervirens. NCBI lineage: Eukaryota > Viridiplantae > Streptophyta > Pinopsida > Cupressales > Cupressaceae > Sequoia > Sequoia sempervirens. The sequence goes on along the minus strand of VDFB02047230.1, from coordinate 592,378,377 downwards.
GGGTTCTCTTGGTCTGAAAGGCATCTCCCTAGACAGAGCTTGGTTGACTCACACCCTAGTGATCAGTTCCAATCAAGTGAAGAGCATTTATGAGCCATTAGAGCTAAAAACAGCTTTTCTCTGTCTGAAAAAATTTCAGGATGTTGATCTCACATAACTTCAGGTGGAAGAGTGTCATATCCCTCCCAAGTTTGCAACACATTAGAATAAAATAATAATATATTGGCAAATTATTTTTATTATACTTTAATATTAAATTTTCAAATATTTAAATACAAATAAATCAACATCAAAATAAAGCAATAAAATAAATATAATCTGAATTATCATAGTACCTGAAATAATATTATAAATAATAAATATTTTTATTATAGTATAAATAATGTTTATTATGTTAATAATATATAAATTATAAATAATGTTTATCGGCATGCTCTTAAAATAATAATTACCATGCTGACTACGATTCATAGCAGTTTGTGAAACTATTAATAAACATATAAAAACTTTAGACAAAACGATGCCTCCACAATCAGCAATCCTTGGAAAAGGTAGCGATTGAATTGTTGTGACCCCTCAAAGGGTATCGGTCAAAAGGCACATCCCATAAGGAAAGACTATGGGATATTTAAAAAGGGAAGGTTTATGGAGAATAAAAAAGGCATCACTGACGGGAGAAAAGCAAGAGAGTCTGCAGATCGCTGGCTATAAATAAGGGAAAAGACTACAGATCGGTGGGAGAATAATAGTCTGCAGATCTCTAGTATGTATTGTTTACTATGAGAAAAGGTAGAGAATGATGCTGTAGGTAATGTTGATGCATTATGATATTTATAATATCTTTTGAGGTTATTTGGAAATTACAAAATAAAGATAGGTAACCATAGGTAATTAAATAATGTTTTATACATAATGCTTATAAATATATTTAAATGTATTATGATTTATGAATACATTTAAATATATTATGATGGATGAATATATTGAGAATTTGAATGACTATATATATATATATATATATATAGTCATTCAAATATATATATATATATATATACTAAGTTACCGGTTCGGTTTTGGGTTCGGGTTTGGGTTCAAGAACCCGGTTCGCCGGTTCGGGAAAAAAAAATTTTGGGGTTGGGTTCGTTTTAGGTTAATACAAAAACATATAAAAATCACAAATATATACATATTTGCAGCAGAAATTAAGTTCAGAATACACCACCATATTAATAGTCAAATAACATAGCAAAAATACACCACCACTTTATACTCAAATGTCATGATATACAATTATAAATTAAAGTTCAAACTTCAAACATAAAAATGTCAAGTGTTTACAATCAGCCATTAATGATTATTGATCATTGATCAATCCGAATCATATGGGTCATCAAAAAAACAGCATCATTAGCAACATTAGATGCTACATTTTGTGTAGAACCACAAAGAGCATTAGTGTCACTCGCACAAGCACTGCCACTAGCACTAACACTGGCACTGACACTACCACTCTCATGCTCAGTAGTTGCTTCAGGCTGATAGTCATCATCAATATCAAGTGCAGCTAAGTGACTTGTGGAAGCATCCAAGTCAAGCTGCTCTGGTTCAATATCCCACCTCTTTGTGTCTCTTTCTTTGTAGGAACTATGCTTGTGTGTAAGGAGGCTCAAGTTTGAATGCACATACACCAAGTCCTCTGCCTTTTTTGAATGTAGCCTATTGCGTTTTATTGAGTGGATAAAGGAGTATGTGCTCCAATTCCTCTCAGAAAAGGATGAACTAGCAACCTATTAAGACCAAATTAAATAGTTAAGAGTTACAAAATTTAACTAAACAAAATTATTAATATATAAATTAAAATTAAAATTACAAAATATAAAACTTACTTGGGATAAAAAATTTATTGCAATAGGTTGGACGTGCCTGTATTCTTGGCCATGGAAGTACCACCAACTATGAGCATCCACCCTGAACTTGTCTCGAAGAGCATCAAGATTTTGATCAACACTACCAGAGCATGCAAAAGCCATGAACTCAGCCCTCACTCGATCACGTTGGTCACAATCAATGAAGAGTCTACGTAGTGCTGCCTTGTACCCTTGAGCGACTTCAACATCCCTATATGGAGCAACTCTTGACGAAGCAGAAAGTATCTCAGGACTATAATACTTGGGACTCGATGCAAAAGCGAGAAGATGCAAGGGAGTGGTCATTTTGTTCCATCTATCAACCATGATTTCTTGTAGCTCTTTGAAGAACTTTTCTTCAGGATCTTCCTCTTTTGCATTGATGATGGTTTTCATCTTCTCAATCATTGAGTTGATACCATCATATACTTCTCCCAAACAAGGTCTATCCATGTCTGTGTAGCGGATCATGCTCAATATAGGCTCAGTGAAACTGATCAGGTACTCAACACGATCCCACCAATTATCATCTAGGATCCTTTGCCTGACCCTATTTGCCCTTTCATTGCTAGATTGCCTCCATACAACCCACTTAGGGCTGATTACCATGGCACAGAGTGCCTCACGAACCTTTATAAGTCATCTCAACACAATTGTGTTGGAGGCAAAACGGGTTTCGGCAACCTGTTTGAAAATCAAAATTAAAATTAAAATATAATTTAAATTTACAAAATCAAAATTTAAAATTAAAAGAAAATTCAAAAATTTTAAAATATTGAGAATTAACTTACCTTCAACAATTCCAATTTTGAGAATTGTCTAAATATTCCTTGTGTCATATGGTGGTTGGTGACAAACATTTGAATGTCTTTGCCCTCAAGCATAAACCTGTTTGATCCACTCAATTTTGGATCCAATTTTTTGTAGCATTAATTGAGGGAGTGGACAGCACAAGGTGTCCAAAAAATGTGTGGATACTTCTCCTCAACCAATAACCCAGCAGCCCTACAATTTTTGGCATTGTCGGTTACAACTTGCACAACATTTTGATGGCCCACTTCTTCAATAGCTTGGCAAAGGATGTTAGCAATAAATGGACCATCCTTCACCTGTCCTTCACAATCCACTGCTCTCAAAAACATTGCCCCTTTAGGGGACACAACAATAACATTGATCAATGGGCAATTTTTTGCATCTTTCCATCCATCAGAAACGATGGTCACCCCTGTTTCGATCCACGAATCCCTTATGGGCTTCAAAGAGTCTGCTACATGTTTCACCTCTCTCTCCAATAAGGTGCAACGCACCTTCTCAAAACCTGGGCCCTTATACCCCTTTGGAGCCTCATTAATAGATTTCACCATTTTTTGCTAATATGGTGAACGAACAACATTGAATGCCAATCCATTGGCATAGACACATCTTGCTATGTCTTGATCAGCAATCTCTCTTGCCTCATTCTGAAATGAAGCTTCCAACGGTCCCTTAGATCTTTTATTTGAAGAGGGCATGGTTTGCTCTTGAGGGATGTCCATAAATGGATGGCTTTCTATAGGTGGAAAATAAGAAGGTGGTGTAGGGGGTTTCATGGATTGAGATCCTTTCTTCAAAGAATGGCTTGTTTTACCACTGGTTGCTTTTTGGTCTGCCTTTTCTTGCTCAGCAATATATTTCAACACTATATCATCTGGAATGCCACTGTTATCTTCGCCTGGACATGGTTTGATGCCTAGTTCAGGGATCCTGCACAAGTGCCCTTTCACTTGACTGTATGAGCTCGAATATTGAACATGGCAATGACTACAAATCCAAACATATCCTCCACCACCTGGAAGTTGTTGAACCATTTATACATATTTCCAAAGGGGAGAGTTTGGGTTTGTTTTGAAACGAGATCAGATTGAGCCTGAGGAGGTACCGGTTGCCATTGTAATATGGAATAGTGAATACCTAAGGCACAACATATTGAAATTTTGGTATTGATTCATTGAATTTGAAACTAAAAGACTTTATTAATTTCAAAAAAATGAAAAAATTGAACATGTGTTATAGACATTTAGAGGAATGAAAAGTAAAACAAAACTAAAACTAAAAAGCAAAAAGTTCATTTGTTAAAAAAAAATCAAAAAACCTACCTCTTTTGAAGAAATCTTGCTCTATGATCTTCTTAGCAATGAATAGACACTTGCAAGTGCTTAGGAATAGCACAACAATCAACTTTGAACAATCTACGATCAGCCTTCAAGTCTATTCCAGCTTGTGCAAGCAAAAGATAAAGTTCAGCAATGGAGGCAAAAAATCCTTTTTTCTCATTCACAAATTGGTAAATGAGTATCACTTTACCTATTTCATGTTTTAGAGGCAAGTATTAGGGTTAGAAGGAATAAAAAACTCTTTAAAAGTAAAAAAAAATTAAAAAAATCAAAAATTGTGTGAAAAAGCGCGCCTGGGCGCGAAATTCTGCCCAGGTTCGAACCGGGTTCAAAAATTTTGAACCCTGTCCGGACCCACAGTCATGGGTCCGAACCCTGGCCGAACCCACAGGGGGATTTTTGAACCCTGGGCGAATTTGGGCAGACTGGACCCGAATTCCGGACCCGAATTGAACCCGAACCGGACCAAGGGCCAGTAGGGGCAAACCCGATAACTTAGTATATATATATATATATTTGAATGACTATATATATATATATATATATAGTCATTCAGTCATTCAGTCATTCAAATATATATATATAAAATATGTATATACATATATCTATATATATATATATATAGTCATTCAAATATATATATATATATATATATATATTGTGATTCATATATACATCATAGGTGATTGGCAAATACAATGTGTATATATATGCATATATATTATTTACGATTATCCAATAATGATGCTTGCAGCAATTATTGAACCTTATAAGCAATTATGATTCTTTAATATACGAATGGATTTTTGAGCATACACTTTCGCTAATACCCAATTGAGGATAAGGAGTTTGTGGAGGGAGAGGCGGGGTAATTTGGTTACTTGATGGATGGTCCCAAGATAGGTAGGAAACCTTGAGGGAGTCCACTTGGAGACTCTTTCACGCGCCCTTGGCACAATAATTCTACCATCCTTCACTGGGGTTAGGAAAGAGGGAAGGACGAAAATCTATTCAATACATAATAAAAAGTTATATAAGAATGTGATTCTAGGGCAAGATTTAGGGCAATCCCAAAAGGGGGACATTACAAAGAGCTTCAAAAGGCTCATGCTTTGGTTGTTGCTGCCAAAAAAGCAAAGTGGGCCATTATTAGTGACTGCAATGCTATCAATTGTGATTACCCAACTCAAAGATGATCACGATTTGGGTTGTTTAAATGACTAAGTTCTTGAGTCTCAATTGATGGACATAACATCTCCATTTCCTATTGGAATTGTAATGATTTTGTATGCTCTTCTCCAAGTACCTGTCAAGATGCTATTGCTTCTTGGGATATTATCCTTCTTATTGAAACCTATGAGCTCAGGGCTCTCCCTACAATTACAAGTTATGTTTGTGCCTCTACCTTCCAATGTGAGACTTATAGATTAGGAGATGTGCACGGTTCATGTAAGGCGGCTCATCTCTTTTGCAACAACTTCTGATCTAGGGTTTTGTGTTTAGCCTCTAATTTACATTCCAGATATATGCGGTTCCAAGGTCAAAGGACCCTACCCTCACTTCAGGATGTTTGCACTGCTGCATTCTATTTCCTGCCTGCCTCTTATGCCTATGTTGTTCATATAGAGGAAAATCCTTACCTTTTCTCTATCCAAAGATTTCCCATTACTCCTATTTGGGTGATGTTATCCTTCTCAAGACTTGAATGCTCTCGCCCAGACCCTCGAAATCCCCATTCATGATTTTGCCAGTGATGAGATTTGTCTTTAGGAGTTAGATGCGAATGACTTTGGCTTATGACTTTGGCTTATCAAGGCCTTCAGCTGACTAGAATAGTCTTGTCACTGCTTATGGCAATCACCTTCTCCATCTGGTAGAATCTCAGTCTCCACATTCTTAATGGGCTCTCCTAGTTTTCATAGATTTATGTGTTTCCCCCATGGCAATGGTGCTAGCATTAATATGTTCTCAATAAAATATCTTCTATCTCTCATATTCAAGACCTAAATGTCTCACTTCTACCCCCTAGTTAACCATGTCATTTTGACTTTCACCCTCCACGCTCCTCCTACCCTCCATATTCCCCCTCAAAATACCATGATCCATTTTGATGGCAATTACTCCCTTGACTATGCTTCCTAAATTTCCAAACTTCTATTACGTTCAACCCTCTATTGTTGTTGCCTTGCATGGGTTCCAATTTGATGCTCTTTATGAGGCTGCCCTCAATACTTTTCCCCACACAATTCATCAATCTGGTCCACCCCACCTTCATGCTTTTTGCCCTATGAATAGCCGAATGGAGGTTTGACAATGAGTGTAAATCCATACATCATAAACTTCACTTTATTCTTGTCCATGACCCTCCCTCCATTCCTACTACCCATGGAGACTATTGCAATCTTCTTTGGCATAAGAAACATGAATTTCTCATGTTGAGGCATAACAAGCTCCTTGTTGCCCTCCATCACTCCCCTAAGATCTTCTAGCATGCCCTCCTCCCAAGGAACTCCCCCACTATTCGTATCACCTTAATTGCTTGGATCTCCTATGCTCATTGAAGTAGATTACAGGAAAATTTCGCGATATATCACAAAATCTTGGACCTCACCCTTCTACCTAACTTTTTGTTGAAAATCATGTGATCTCAAGGCCAAAAACCAGCGACCAAGATATTTCCTTTTTCGACGCCATTTTCCTGAAATTTCAAACAATACTTTTCTATTTTTTCACAACATTCCGTTTTTCATTAAATAAAACAACAAATACATGTGATTTCATTCATATTTTCAATTGCAAATTGATTGAACTCTACATATTCCTATTTAGGGTTTCATCAAATTGTTTACAATTTCCAATGGTTTCAATTTTTTATGTTTGCACCAGGCATCCAAAATCAACATTTGCTTACTCCAAATAAATAAAATTGTTTTAATGAAATTTTTAAAAAATGTTAAATTTGTATATATTAGACTATATAGGTGAGTAAGAATTGCATTTGTTTGTTTTGGTTTATAAATTTTTTTCTAATTTTAAACTTTTATATTTTGTTCTTAAGATTTTTTAATTGTTTTCCCCCTATTAATGGGGTCCCGGGGGCTCGTCTCGCGAGGACCTTGAGGGATGGCATTCGATGGTCGGCTCTAGAGGTGGGCTAGGTGAAGGTCAATTTTGATGGCGCCGCAAAGGGCAATCCTGGTGAGAGCGGGGCTGGTTGTGCGCTCAAAGACCATGAAGGAAAGATAATAACTGAGTATTAAAGTATTAAATGTAATAATAATGGTCATCTTTGCTTTTATTCAGCTTTAGTTAGTCTTTAGTTATCTTATTGTGTTTTTAGTAACTTCTGCACATTTTAGAATCTTCCTGGTTTTTAGCTTTAGTTTTCGTCAATTAACGATTGTTTCTTTTAGAAACATCGTTTTGTATTTTTCTTTATAAGGAGATCTTCTCTCCATTTGTAAACACACAATCATGAATATAAATAATATTTTCACTGAGAAATCTATTTATTTTGGGATTGGTACAAACAATGAGGCGGAATTCGAGCTGCCCTGATTGGGCTCCAATGCGCCAAACAGAAAAATTTACACAAGATTCATTTGGAGGGGGATTTTCTATTAACAACTAACGCCATTAGTACACACCCAATTGGAAGTTTAGGCGTTGGCTTTACCCCATTAACCAATTACTCAATGAATTGGAGGCCTTCAAGGTGACTCACATCTACTGAGAAGGCATCGAGGTGGGATTTGGCAAAAAGGGCCTCGATGGCGAGGCTGAATTAAATGGCTTGCACCATTTCCAAACTCGGCGATGGTAAAGTGTGGATTCGTACTATGGAGGTGGCGTTGATATGATCACTAGTACTGTGTCATAATGAGTTGTCAAATTGGAGGCTGACAAGCGTCCATAAAACTTGATGTTGGTCGTGTTAATTGACACAGATCATTTTGCAAAATTGGTGTGGTGAGTCTAGGTTGTATGCGATGGACACCCCAATTAGACTGGAGAGCTCAAGGAGCTAGTTGGTGTTCATGGGAGAAGTAAAAGAGAAACAATTGGGTAATGTCTTCAAATCGAGGCATGGGTTGATCATACACGCGCTGAAGATGGTGCTTGGTGGGGAGTTCCTCCATTCGTTTCACCAGCACAGGGTGAACACGGGCATTACTACGATGTTTTTGGCCTCGGTTTTGGATGTTGGGGAGACGAAGGATACGGCATGCCAGTTGTGCAAGAAATTGATTTGGGCAAAGTATTTGGTTGGGTTGGAAGACGTGTTGGAGAATTATGAAGTGGGGAGGGGGGTTCCATTACCCGACAACTACTACTTGTTGCAGCATCGTGGGATGCCTCTTGAACAGCATCCGTTGATCTTTTCCAACGATTTGGCTTCCCTTCCCAGGTTTCGAGTGGCAACTTCAAAAAGCATCAAGTTTCTAAAGCAGATTTTGGAGATGAAACCGGAAGAGGGGGCGGGCTAGTTGCAGGAATATATTGTTACAGAGGGCTTGGTGGACGAGGGCGGCACGGCCAACTGAAATAAACCCAAAATTCTCAACCATCTAAGGTAATGTGGCTGGGGCTTCTTTGATGTTGGGGGATGTGTTGGGGTTTTATTCTCTGTGTGTCTTGTCGAGTTGGGGTTTTGGTGGGGAAGTTTGAAGTCCACAATTTTTGCAACCATGCTACTATTGCTGGATTGGATGTATGATGTATGGGTCTAAAAGAATTGTAATGGATTGTCGGGTTTGATAGGGGGTGCCATTTTGAAACTGGGTGCCTGGTTTTTGTTTGGGGTGTCCGAATAGTTTGATGTTTTTGGCGGTCTTGGCTCTGAGGTGATCCATTAATGATTCCTTGCATTCGAATGTACTGTTAATATTTGACAAATTAATGCATGGGTGCAGCCCCTTACTACTTTTGCATCGATAAAAAAAAAAAAATTAATTGTTTAGGTTATATAATGTTTTTTATTGTTTAGGTTATATAATGATTTTTTATATTGTAATATCTCATTTTTTTTATTTTTTTTAAATTGTTTTTATTTGTAATTTTATAGTTAAACATAAAAATAAGTTTAAAAATCTATTAAACAATATATTTATTTTAAATTTTAATATAAACCAAATTTAAATTATATCAATTAAAATGTTATTTTATAAAACATAAAAAATGTTTATGGCAAAATGCTTGAATTTTTTTAAAACATTTAAAAGGCTAAATGTAAGTTTTTTCAGATTTGGCCACCATGCCATGAGAGAAAGATTTTGCATGGGCATA
>VDFB02047230.1:591754818-591767485 GCA_007258455.2 Sequoia sempervirens | reverse complement strand
GTATAAAGAGGGACAAAGAGAGAAGAAAGGAGGGAGGGATAGGTCTAGAGCTTAAAGGGAGACATAGTGATATATAGAAAGGTACAGAAAGGGATAGAGAGATATGATTATTTATAAAGATTTGCTCATCTACTTGCTACAAAAAATATAAATACTTCATTATTCATTACTTTTTCTAATGTTTCAAGTATTTTGAGATGAGTGTTACCAAAAAATCATGAAAAAAGGCTTTGCATGTGAAAGTAGTGAGCATTTGATATTTCAAAAATTAAATATGAAGTTCAAATGATTAGAATTATTTTTTTGTGTATAATATAGAAACACCACCAAGTCCATTTTGTAGAGCTCTCAATCACCTTTCCAATGCTAATAAAAAGTCAAAAATTTGATACAAAATGCAAAAGTTATGCCCATTTTACTAAAGAGGGTTTTTTATGTCTTCAAAACGGATATCCATTTCAAATGGATATATGTTTTGTTTTTCAAAAAAATGGGTCCTCGCTTTCCAAAATGGATATATTTTTTGAAAAAAAAAAGATATCTATTTTGAAACGAATATCTGTTTCAAAACGGACATCTGTTATAAACGGATATCTATTTTGGTTTGGTATTACCAAACCAAAACAAATATTGTACCCAAGCCTACAAAAAGTCAAAGGCATGAATTTCGTATTTTTGGGTGTGTTAAAAATGTCTTTTTTTCACATTGCCACTTTTTGGACCCCCATGATCTTGCACAAACCCTTTCCTCTTTAAACTTATTTTCTAATATATTCACTTAAGCCTAGAGCTTTTTGAACTCTTCACAGTGCTTCCCATTTTCCACTTCTTCGTAATATTGTTCCGAGAACAAAATTTGTATGAGCCTCCTCATGACCCATCCCATCCTCTCAAGTATAGATTGTCTCACACTCGGTGATATTTTTGCACACTCTAACTCTCTAACTTCATTCTCCACCCACAGGTTTTGGCATAGATTGTCTCACGTTCGAGACTCTGCCTATGCACTTAGAACCTCTAGCTCTGATACCACTGATGCAAACAAGTAGTTGCTCACAAAAACCCACAATACAAAAACAAATGCAAATAAATTCTGAATTTTATTGCATCAAATCATCTCATGAAAATTACATCAAATGGTAAAAATGAAATGACACCATAGAGTATACAAAAATCTACATATAAGATTAATTAACCATGACTCTTCCTATAGCTTCTTCTCGCTGCCCCAAGCTCTCTTTGCTACTATTCAAACCTTCATATGACTCGTCTTTATCTTCACCTCTCACACACTAGTGCATTACCTTTCCTTCACTAGTGTTGCTCAAACCTACAACAAAAACCTCCAATGAATACCACTACAAAGGTATTTTTCTCCTTCACAATCCTCCCAAAATTTTTCCCACGTTTTTCTTCAAAAATCCCCAAAAAAATACATTGAAAATCATTAATTATTACCCCATAATGGGTTCCCAACTCCCTCCAAGAATAGCTCAGCGTATGCTATGTTTATTCAGCCTTCAATGAGACATTTAAACTTTCAAAAACTCCTCCAAATGCTGCCTTTACTCAAGGGACATTTTTCTCTATTATGGGAATTTTTAAAGCTCTAAAATCTTGATTTTCTACCTATTTTATGCTCCAAATGTGCCCCATATTATTTATGCAATAGATAAATAGTTAATGAAGGAATAAAAACTAATATTTAATTTCATCACCCTCATAATACCCTTCCATAGTAAAATTGATCAAATTGGTACTTTGGAAGTGTTGAATTGGGTGCTGACAGGTAAAAAAAATGAAATTTCTTTGATTCACATGAAAATTGGTGTGCAAGCTTGGAATGGTACCCCATAGATTCCTGCAAAAGGATTTTTCTCTAGCCCTCCAAATCATGAGATATTAAACTTTTCATAAATTACTGACAATTTTTAACAAACTTTTGACATTAAAATATCCCAAACTAAAAAAGATATGGCTTTAATTATTTTTGCACATTTCACATGCCACCTCCATGAATACCCCTACCAAATTATTTTACTGCAATCCTTACGAGTTTTCTAGGAATAATTTTCAAAAACTGCTTGCAGAGCCTTAAAATGACAATCTGAAAAAATTGACTTTAAGCAAATCTAAACACACCAAGAGCTTTCCAAAGTTGAGATATGCTACATGAACCCCAAAACACACCAAAACTAAAATTCAAACCTGAAGCTTGTTTTTGGTTAATGTTGATTTCCAATCCACTCGAATGCTTATGCATCAAAATGGTTCATTTATGGAATCCTACCAGAAATATGAATAACCTTGATGGAAGACATTTCAACACATATCCAAAATTGGTTCAATTCACATAGTAGATTTAAAATCAGTCATGGTACAAATAGGACAAAGAAAGAGAAAACAAAGATATAGAGAAACTTAGACTCGGTGTAGAAAAATTAAGATTACAAGAAGAGAGTATGTGCAGGATCATGGTGGGCCAAAAAGTGGCAATGAGGAAAAAAACACGTCTTTCATCAACCCAAAAATGTGAAAATAACGTGTTGACTTTTTTTAGGCTTGGGTGTCAGTACACACCACCAAAGCAAACACCAATCCTAGTTTTCCAAATCGGATATCCGATTTGTAAAAAGTATATATATACAAATTTTGTGGCTGTTTTAAAATCATTTGACAGTCAACAACCCGTAGGCACACAGTGAGGAGGTTCTTCATGTAATGGATATCCGATTTCGCCAATATCTGATTTGAAAAAGGTAAGATTTTAGATTTTTATTTGCTTTGATTCAATTTTGAATTAGATTTGGATAATTTCAATTAGTTTTTTGTGGATTTTTTTTCAAAATTGGGTTTTTGATTGAATTTTTATGAAAATTTTGAGTTTAGAATGGATTTTGATTAAAAATGAATGTTTTTATGGATTTTGATTAAAATGAATGTTTTTTCATGGATTTTGATTTAAAAATAGTGTTGTTTATGTATTTGTATTAAAAATTAGAGAATTTTATAGATTTTTATTAAAAAGTAGGGTTTTTTTTTAAATTTTTAAACTAGGGTATTTTTACAATATTTTCATTTATACTGTCTAATTTCGATTAGATTAATTAGTTTTTAACTTTAATTAGGAATTATGGCTGCTGAAAAATGAAAATGCACAAATTCCAAATGATCCACCAGCTGAGAATGAAAATGCACAAATTCCAAATGATCCACCAACTGAGAATGAAAATGCACAAATACCAAATGCTCCACCACCTCCACAACCATCAACTGAAGAATTAATTGGTGAAAAATTGCAGCAATTAAAGGGAATTTCTGAATTTTATAAGAGAATCCCTCGATTATTCAAGATGTCAAACACATTGAAGGATATAAATAAAACTATAGAAACCCTCTCCACCCAACATAATGCCTTTCATTCGTGGCGAGAAGACATGAGGGAATATTATGCATGTGGATTGTCTTATGATGATGTGAAAGATCTCAGAATAACCAAAGCCCAAATAGCCTCTTTATTTGTTAATCCCCACACTGGTTTGCCAGTTAATGTTAATAAACCAAAACTTTCTATAAAATGATGCATGCATAGGGAAATTGTAGATAAATTTTGGGATCATTGGTGTATGGTTTTTGATAAACCACTGAACAACAATTGTGATATACCATTTTACTTTATTAAAAAATTATATGCTGAGTTTGTGTTAGGGCATCATGTTAACTACTTTGACATTAAACCCTTCCAGGGTGTTGGTGGAGGTATGCCCCAGGATAGACCAGGGGCAATTAGAGTAGTCCCGCGCCCATATGTTCCCCCTCCTCCCCTTCCTCCGCCACCTCTAGTATATCATCTAGATATTATGCAGGATGCAACCACACAAACTATCCAGGCTATTCACTCTTTGAGTTGCCTTTTGGTTTCACATGCTTCTACAGTAGCTCAGCCACATTATGGTGATGTTGGCGATGGTTTGAGTGCTATTGCATCATCCTCGTCAAGTCCACATATTTTTGTGCCACATACTTGCTCCATGTGCCGCCATATATTCTTAGGTCCTCTTGGATAGCCCATAGAGCATCCCTTGGACACTTTTGATTATGACCTCCATAATGTGGACATTATAGATCAGACTCAGGGGAGTGGAGCGCACCCTACAGAGTCCTCTCCTGCTAGAGAGGGGGACATTCGAATAGTGACACATGTAAGATTTAAGTTGTAAATTCATAACTTGCATTTTTTTTTAAATGAATATTAATAAGAGATAGTATAATGTACTAATATTTATTTACATGGTCTATTTAACAGTTGATGTCTGAGGAGGAGCTCGCACAGGTGACTGATAGCACCCTTAGGGCCATTTCATTTGGCCTCGACACACATAGAGTATATATTTTCACACTCACTCGTTTACATTTTTTTATTATATACTTGCTTGTCATTTGAATTGTCATAAATGAATTTATATAATAACTTATATGTTTATCTTATTTTCCTCTTGTAGGAAATACCTAGTGCGAGCGAGGTACAGCCTTGTCTAGATTATGAAAGTGCAATGTTAGATAAAGGGAAGGTAATTGAACTCAAATTCGATTGAATTAAGAATTTTAAGATCTTATATATATTATACATACATCAACATAGATTGGTAGTTTCATATGTACTTGTCATTTTTATGTATAGGAAGTTATGAGCTATACGTCGTTGTTGACAAGTGTGAGCAAGGTGCGGCCTTGTCTAGATTATGGAAGTGCAATGTTAGACAAGGGGAAGGTAATTGAACTCAAATTCAATTGAATTAAGATTTTTAAGATCGATTATACATATATCAATATAGATTGGTAGTTTCATATGTACTTGTTATTTTTATGTACATGAAGTTGTGAGCTATACATCATTGTTGACAAGTGCCACAATGCCTGAAGGAGTATGTATTGGAACACTTGAAAGAGTAGGTGTTGAAACACCTCAAGGAGGAGGTGTCGAAACACCTATAGGAGATAAAGAAAAAGATCAACCTAAAGAGGTATATGTTTATTTTATTTTGTTTTTGGTATTTATATGTTCCTATTACCGACAATTGTATGCTAGCTTGGATCAATTTTATGTTTTTGTTCACATATATAGATGTACATTACAAAAGTTGGTTTGGTCAATTTTTTAAGAGGGGCATATTCTAGGACTCCTGACCCTTTGAAGAGACGAATATTTCAGGTAATCAAGATTACAATTTTAGAGTTCAATTATAGTTCAATGTATATTGATTTCGATGTTAATTATTCAATTTTAAATCATATAGTATAACTAATCTCAATTGTGGTTTGAATTTTTCTTGTGCAGCTACCTTCAGAGCCAACGAGTGCTGCAAAGAGGCTCCATTTTGATGATCCACCAGTAGTTTAGGATGAGACAAATTTTGGCATGTAAATTTTGAATAGACATCGAGATGGCATATGCCACATTTTGTAAAACTTTGTTTGAGTTGGCGTTGATTCCATTTTTGTATATGGAGATACACTCAAGATTATTGGATAATTTGATATATAGAAGTTGACAATCGAAATTTAATTTCTTCCTCATGTGCATGATTAAACTCTTTGAAATTTAATCAAGTGAGCAATGGTTAAATATCAATGTACAATAGCATAAAAAGAATGGTTATATTATGTAGTTTATATTCATATTGCTTGATTACATTCATTGCACATCTTTCAAACTCAAAGCATTACTTCACATTGCATAAGTAACAACTAGATGCTGATAGATGAAAAAATTTCAATAACAATATAGTTTTTACAAAGTCAACCTAAGCAGTTATGCAATTACTTCACATTACATAACTAATAACTAGGAGTAGCTATCAATTCATTAGCTTGTCATGGAATTCTATGAGACCACATTTCTTTGAGGAAACTTGGCATAATCGGTAGCTTGATATGGAATTCTATAACCGATTAATCATAACCGATTAGATAGCTCATAACATATATATAGAAGGAAGCAATCCCGACCCATCTCTAACATCAAATTTTGGTTGGGCCTCCTCATTGACATCAACTATGTGTGGTTGGGCCTCCTCTACTCTAGTATCTAAATCAGGCTCAACTTGTACCCCAACTTATGCACGTTAACTTGAACTCCATTTTGTGTATGTTGAGATCCTAATCATATAAAAGACAGAAGACTTGAGAGTATATTTAAGGGATGAAAGATATAAACTCATTTTCAAAAGACTATGTAAATTTTAACATTTGGATATGTTATCATTCTCTATTATATATTAAATATAAGCTTAAATGTATAACATTATTTTTCTATTTACTCTCAAGTCACTATAAAATTAAATATGTATTTCTAACATAATTTTCCTCATGTCTATATATACTTGCATAATGGTAGCATAAATAAGTGTGTTTAAAGATAGTTTAAGGTGACATGCATAAAATTTTAAATTATTTAGATAACATACAAGATTGAATCCAAGTTGTGGTTCCTATGATGTGGGAAAGAAATATGAATTCCATGCATATATGAAATAAGACACTTGGGTGTAAAATGATAGAATAAAGGTATAAAAAAATATCATTAACAACTTGCACAAACAAAGAAACTTAAGGGAATTTGTAGAATTCTAAATGCAACAATATATAAATTAAAGACAATTTATTTACGAATGATTCCATGGAGAAACTAGAGAAGGTCACACCTCATAGATTGTATTCTTGGTAGGAGATAAAGTACTCTTAAGAGTTAAACCTCATAAGAGCTTGAGAGAATTTGGAAAGTATGCTAAGTTAGCACCTAGATACGTGGGTTCTTTCAAAGTTTTAGAAGTTATTAACCTGGTTGCCTACAAAATAGCTCTACCACCAACTCTTTCTCATATGAATGAGTTTTTCCATGTCTTATTTAAAAAAATATGTTTTGGCATTAACCATATTCTTGATTGGAATAATCTTCAAGATTAGGATCTAGGAGTGATCACAATTGAGCCTCTCAAATTACTTGAGGTTCACAAGACCCACTTGTGTGACAGAGAAATTACTCAATGTCAGGTCTAGTGGGACCAATATTTTGAGGATAGTGCAACCTAGAATATGTTGATGAATTAGTGTTATATCAGTTGATATGGTTTGTTTAAAATTAATATGGAACTTGGTTTGCATATAAATGAAAAGGAATGTTATACTTTGTATATTATTGGTTTATGTTAATATTTTCTTTATATAATCAAACTAGCTACCTTGTTGGCTTGATGAGGTGGATGCAGGAGATTTTGTTTCTCCCTCTAGGATAGAGAGGGAGAGCATCACTAGAGAGAGTAGTAGATTTGAGAATAAAACCAAGGCCACCAAGAAATTGAGAAGTCACACACAAACCATATATTACATGGTTCTTTAAATTGTGAATTCTTTCTTGGAACTGGTTGAACTCTAAGTTTGTTTGAGTTGTCATTGGTTTAAGTATAAAATACATACATGTGTCCTTTTTTTATGATTAAAACCTAACTTGGCATGGAATTCTATGATATACAGAGTCTATTGATGCCAAGGTTCAATTTGTATGATATTGAACAAAGAAACCAATTGAGTAGAGTTAACAACATTCTTCAGAAATCATAAGAATATTTTTAGTACACTAGCCATTTTGATGTCTTATGTCAGTCTCAAATGATATTTTGTATCATTGTTACATTGGTCTTGAGAGTGGTAGCTTAATATAGGTCCACAATACAAAATTTGGTTTACTTGTGCAGTGTAATAGTGGCATAGGAAGATTTTTCTTTGAAAGAACCAAAGGGTGATTGCACGTTTGAAGTGTATAAACACATACCTTTTTGTAATATCAAGGATACTTTTTGAATCTTCCATGCATTGCTAATCTAAAAGGAAAGGTCTTTTTCCTAATTTGTATGCTGCCATGCTTTTGACATTGTCAAAAAGTGAAAAACTTCCCTAATGATGCAAAGGCATGGCCAAGTAGTTCTAACTCTCCACATGAGAGAAGAGAACTGAGTAGAGTTATCATCATTCTTCAAAAATCATAAGAATTTGTATGATATTGAAAAAATAAGACAACTAAGTAGAGTTATCAACATTCTTCAAAAATCATAAGAATTTTTTTTAGTACACTAGCCATTTTGATGTCTTCTTGCAGTCTCAAACGTTATTTTGTATGCAGATGTGTGATAAATTCATAGTTCAATGATGCTGAACAATTTTTGAAAAAAGAAAGTTGTGTCACGGTCCGCTTTCAATCTAACAAGCAAAAATGAAAGCTCGGCCTCTTGGAATGAAAATGCTTGTTTGGAAAACAAATGAAGAAGAATGAGGTAGTTAAGGTGTTTGAAGTTATTTAGAGGTCAATTTTAGGGTGGAAGGCTTAAAACTCCATTTTAAATGCACAAAAAAGAATGAAATTACTTCAAACCAAGTTTGTGAAGAAGTTAACTTTGCTACCCACTAATTTCCCTTAAGAGTCCAAAGCGTTAAAAGACAACAATCTTTGAAGGGCTATTTATCAGAGACCGTGATGCTTACAGACTCTCTATCCAAGGATATGGGATCATGTTGGGACCATCTACAAAAACCTCTCTCAATTTTCGCTATCTCGTAGGTATTTTGTTGTGGTGATGACTTTTCAGTGGAGGGAAAAGTTGCCAGATGCAAGCAGTGTAAAGTTGCAAAGTGGTGCAACTGTCATTCCACAACTCATACAACCAAACAGACTATTCCAACATGTCTAGATGGGTACGTTTACGCTAGGGATGGTCATCTTTTGCACTCAAATATACCGAATCATTCTGAGCTACATTGGACCGGCGATTTCCCTAAAGAGTCCAAAGTGCTAAAAGGCAGCAATCTTTGAAGGGCTATTTCTTGGAGATCATGAGGCTTACAAACTCTTCGTCTGAGGCTATGGGACTGTGTTGGAACCATCTACAAAAACCTCTCTCATTTTTTGCTATCTCAGAGGTGTTTTCCTATGGTGATGACTTTTCAGTGGAGGGAAAAGTTGTTAGATGCAAGCAGTGTAAAGTTACGAAGTGGTGCAACTTTCATTCCGCAACTCGTACGACCAAATAGGCTGCTCCAACACGTCCGAATGGGTATGGCCATATTTTGCACCCATAAATACCGAATCACTCTGAGGTACATTGGACTGACGATTTCCCTGAAGAGTCCAAAGTGCTAAAAGACAACAATCTTTGAAGGGCTATTTATCAAAGACCGTGAGGCTTACAAACTCTCTATCTGAGGCTATGGGATCGTGTTGGGACCATCTACAAAAACCTCTCTTAGTTTTTGCTATCTCAGAGGCTTTTTCCTGTGGTGATGACTTTTCAGTGGAGGGAAAAGTTGTCAGATGCAAGCAGTGTAAAGTTGCAAAGTGGTGCAACTTTCATTCTGCAACTTGTAGCACCAAAAAAACTATTCCAACACATCTGGATGGGTACGTTTACACTAGGGATGGTCATATTTTGCACCCAAATATACCGAATCACTCTGAGCTACATTGGATCGATGATTTCCTTGAAGAGTCCAAAGTGCTAAAAGGAAAAAATCTTTGAAGGGATATTTCTCAGAGACCGTGAGGCTTACAAACTCTTTGTCTAAGGCTATGGGATCATGTTGGGACCATCTACAAAAACCTCTTTCAGTTTTTTCTATCTCAGAGGTGTTTTCCTTTGGTGATGACTTTTCAGTGGAGGGAAAAGTTGCTAGATGCAAGTAGTGTAAAGTTGCAAAGTGGTGCAACTTTCATTCTGCAGCTTGTACGACTAAAAAGATTGTTCCAACAAGTTTAGATGGGTACGTTTACACTAGGGATGGTCATCTTTTGTAACCAAATATGTTGAATCACTCTGAGCTACATTGGACTGACGATTTCCCTTAAGAATCCAAAGTGCTAAAAGGAAACAATCTTTGAAGGGCTATTTCTCGAAGACTGTGAGGCTTACAGAATCTCTTTCTGAGGCTATGGGATCATGTTGGGACCATCTACAATAACCTCTCTCATTTTTTGCTATCTCGGAGGCGTTTTCCTGTGGTGGCAAGTTTTCAGCCGAGGGAAAAGTTGTCAGATGCAAGCAATTTTCCAAAACACCAGACCAACACATGACTAATTCAAACACCCATATCCAAGTTACACAACATATATGAGAAAAAACATAGAATCCTTTGGACCAGCATTGACTTCCTATACATTCACCCTTGAAAAGGCTACTCAATTAGCCCAAAAATGCAAAGCAACATACCTTCAAACACCACACAGACCCCTGAAACCTTGGGGCAGCAAATAAATTGCCAAGAAAACAAAGATTCTGTAATTGGATTCCATTTGTAGAGACCTATAACCATCAAATCAGAAAACCCTTATTTTTAGTGTAATTCTTGAGGGTTTATTGGATGTAGCACTTCCACAACCTTTTAGACTCTATCACCACCTTAGACACCTTTATTTAGGCCCCAATATGCTTAGAAAACAAAGAAACTTGTGGTATCTCATTTTTGCAAACCCTAGGGTAAGAACTCTATTTTCAACTCTATGCTTAGAAAACAAAGAAACTTGTGGTATCTCATTTTTGCAAACCCTAGGGTAAAAACTCTATTTTCAACTCT
Source organism: Sequoia sempervirens (assembly GCA_007258455.2). NCBI lineage: Eukaryota > Viridiplantae > Streptophyta > Pinopsida > Cupressales > Cupressaceae > Sequoia > Sequoia sempervirens. Next base: position 591,756,865 of record VDFB02047230.1, on the reverse strand, counting down.
ATGCTTAGAAAACAAAGAAACTTGTGCTATCTCATTTTTGCAAACCCTCTATTAAGAAGTCATAATAAATTCAAGACATGTAATAACGTTTCTACATAAATTTTTGATACAAAAATGCTTGAATGACTTGTGCACAGGCATAAAACACAAGAAAAACAGTAAAATATGAACTGAGCAATTGAGTTGCTAAAAATGAAGTTGCACCCAAGTTGGATTTGAGGAGAAAAAGGTGCAAGCCACTATAATATATTATATATAAATGGGAGATATTACAAAACCTGGTTCAAACGAGCATGCTGATAGGAAAGAACCAGGAAGAAAACCTTCGGTTGTAGCTCGATTAAGTACAAAAATAGACCCCTTTACAAAACCTATAAGTTTCCAAAATACAGACCCCTTTACATTTTAAACATACCCTTTATACAATTCCAAACATTTGACCCATATTTCAAAAACCATCACTGGGTATAGATTATGCCCATACACAATTATGACCATTTTACATTGTTTCCAATTTGAGAATTCAAATTTTACAAAATTTTCCTATTGGAGGCATTCAGGGCACAGTCTTCGACAATAGTAGTATGTTCATGTTCTGGACTGACAAGCACCTGTACAAACCATCAAGGTAGCTTAGAATAACCAATCTATATTATTCTAAATGACACAAAATATGATGAGATGGTAATGCAAACTATAAAAGACGCTTAAAAAACCAATCTATATTGTTGTAATCTAAGGCATACCTCTTTGAAAGGATCAGAGCTGGCTATTGTTGCAATAGGTCCATGATCAATCATGTCAGGAATATCACAAAAGTGGGAAAATGAGAAATCTATCATGTCACAATAGAAAAGATGCTTAGACTAACAAATCTATATTAATCTAAACAACTTGAATGATGATGAATTGGTGATGAAAACTATAAAAGATGCTTAGAATAACCAATTTATATTATTCTAAATGACACAAAATATGATGAGATGGTAATGCAAACTATAAAAGACGCTTAAAATAACCAATCTATATTGTTGTAATCTATGGCATACCTCTCCGAAAGGATCAGAGCTAGCTATTGTTGCAGCAGGTCCATGATCAATCATGCCAGAAATATCGCAAAAGTGGGAAAATGAGAAATCTATATTGTCACAATAGAAAAGATGCTTAGATTAACAAATCTATATTAATCTAAACAACCTGAATGATGATGAGTTGATGATGAAAACTATAAAAGACACTTAGAATAACCAATCTATATTGTTCTAATTTGTTGCATACCTCTTTGAAAGGATCAGAGCTGGCTATTTTTGTAGCAGGTCCATGATCAATCTTGTCAAAAATATCGCAAAAATGCATACAAAATATCACTATTAAAGACATGCATTGCAATAGTATATAAAATATCAGTATTAAATAAAGAACACTAATGAACTTAATCATAATGAACATAAGCATTGTACCTTCCATTCTTGAAAATGCTATTCAAGTGTGCCTAAAGGGTCATCTCTTTGCTTAAGAGTATCCAATATTGCTTCATGATCAACATTACTAAGTGTCCATAGTTGTTTTGTCTTTGGTTTGGCATGATGCTTCAACAACTTAACATTTGTTGCTATAACAAGGTGTGAATAAATGATAATGGTTTTGTGTTTCTCATAGTCTTCAAATGCAGGTATGCCATTCTTTCTAACTATATATGTTCGCAACCAAGTTCCTGCAACCACAACTGAACCTGTAGGAAACATGAACCCATCATCATCTTCCATCGATTGTGTTAGCTTATACTTTACTTGCACACATCGAGCCAACCAATAGTCTGATCTCTCTTCATTCCCTTATGGTGCAACAACTGCAAAAACATGTCCTGGCTTATAGTAGATCTCGAAAAGCGTGTCAGGAAATAACCTGAACTTCTATTGTGTCATTTTTCATGGATATTGTTTGAGATAAAGGAGTTAGATTAAGGAAACATGTATCCACCCACCTGTCACTTGATGGATTCTTTAGGATTGATCCCAGCACTACACTTTAATACAACTCTCATATC